>ML664165.1:781486-899003 GCA_007570785.1 Antilocapra americana | reverse complement strand
CAATACAGTATATTAACACATATATATGGAATTTAGAAAGACAGTAACGAGAACCCAACATGCGAGACAGCAAAAGGAATGCAGATGTATAGAATAGACTTGTGGACTCTGTGGATGAGGGAAAGGGTGGGATGATATGGGAGAATGGCATTGAAACATGTTAATTATCATATGTCTAATCAATCGCCAGCCCAGGATTGATTCTCGGGGCTGGTGCATCAAGATTTCCCGGGGGGGAGGGAGGAGGGAGGGGGGAGGGAGGGGTTTCTGGAGAGGGAGCATATGTAAACCCATGGTGATATCATGACATTGTATGGCAAAAACAATAAAAGGGAGAAGAAAAAAAAAAGAAACCATCCAAATGGCTATATATTGATATACATATATATACTTTTTTTAATTTTTTGAGCACAGTCAGCAATAAAAAAGAAGCTGAAGTTAAGCTAAGATGTTGTGGGCTTAAGTAGAGGCAGAAGAACATTGAATGATATAAATTTAAAATTTAAATTTATGAGAATAGGAGGATCTACCTGAGAACAAACAATGGAAAGTCAAAGAAAGAGGAGAACCTAATTAAAATAGGGGATGCAGAGTGTAGAGAGAATTTCAAGGAAGCAGGCATAGCTGTGGTGTATGTAAGCTCTAAATAAAGTATGTTAAAACAAAGTTAATAAACCAACTCATCACTTTCTAATTATTTTAACTGCTTTTGCTATTATCCATATTCTTCATATATATGTATATATAAAATATACTAGAAATATTATATATTGATTTCTGTTCTGTTGTTCATCTTTTCCCAACTTAGCCTGTGGTGATGTCACATTGGTAGCTTGAAATTGGCAATGTGGAAGTATTTACACCACAGAAATGGCGTGGGCTAAAATTCAGGATTGCTTCATAGTTCTCTTAGGATTGGCAGACTGAATCTTTTGGGCCAAATCTAGCCCATTGCTTGCTTTTGTGCACAGTTGTACTATTTATACATAGTTGTACTGTTGTACATAGTTCAACTCTTATTGAAACACCAACACATCCTTCTTTAAATAAAATGTCTATGGCTCCTTTTGCATTATGATGTCAAGGAATAATTATAATGTAGGCTATATGGCCCTTATAGTCTGAAATATTTACCAATCAACCCTTTACAGAGAAAGGGTTTTCTACTTCTGGTCTACCATAAGAAAGGGATGGGGAACACATGAGTGATGCAAATTAAACTTAAAAACATGTTGTGCATACAGGTGTGACATGGTGAGGACCACAGAAATTTAAAAAAATGTTTTTCTCTAATGTTTGAAAACTATTGTCTGACTCAGCAAGAAAGTTGCTCACACTGTTGACCAATGTGTGAAGTTCTGACATGTGTCTCTTTGTCATTTTGTATTCACACAGACAAAAATGTCAACTAATATCCATATTGGAATTGTACTCATTTGTGGATTTCAAATATAGATTGGCTATGGACACAAGAGTTTGGCCAAATGCATTCTATGAGAATTAATTGGCTATATGGGGCTTTCAATAAAAATATGATATATTACAAATAGTAATAATTATTACTATTTGTAAATTATATATCAGTAAAATTCAGAATAAACTTTTGTACATGTATACGTGCATTACTTTTTATTAAGAGAGCAGGTTGTCCATCATTTATTTATAAACTGGGGCACTCTACAGCAGTTTTAGAAGCAATGGAGTCTTGGTAGAAGATTAATAAAAGAAAGGATTATTACTTTTAATAAGTATTAATATATTTGCGACTCAGAAAATATGAATCAGTTAAGAAAATTCTCAGAGCAATTAACTATGTATTTTATTTCTCTTGTCTTTTACTCATTTAGCAGAGATTTAATTGATTACCTACTCTGTACTGAGCATGATGCTAAATGACGGATATACTTGAAAGAATTAAGACATAGCTTGTTTTGTGGAGTTTGTAATCTGATATAGACTGCAGATGACAAAGGAGTAAATACATAAACAAACACATAATTTACAAAATTATATACACTACTTTAGAGTTAGTGAGTAATAGAAATGAGTTTGAATTGACCTTCTCAGCAGGTCATTCAGGAAGGTCCCTCTGCTATTTCAGCTGAGGCAGAACCAGGGCTGGGGAGATTGTGCATGGTAAAAGGAAAAACGTATATAAGTATCTGAGGATTTAACTTTTTAAAAAAATTACTCACTTGCAATAAAAAGGTAATCACTTTCAATTGCTTCATTAATTATACAAGAAACTAAATTTTAAATAATATTACTCAGGATATAGGCAGTTACTTTCCTCTAAAAACCTCAAAGTTAATCATGTGTGGAAATTAATTTCCCAAGTTTCCTTTTAAAGCTAGTGTGGAATTCTCTGTATGTTTACATATGACCTTCATTAAGGCAAAGAATTTCTTCATTTAGATTCTGGCTTTATTTGATGCTAATACGTTAAGTCAGGTTGTTTCTCAGTACTTTGTGTCAAAGGAGGATAATTCCTTTTTTTCACTTTGTGTGCCTGAATCTCTAAATCATACTTAGGCTCAGACAGGAAGACATTCACACTTTTATCCAATCTGATTTTTTTCTTAATTTATCAGACCTCAGAGCTAGTATATGTTCTTTTCATGAAAATACTGTGTAAGTTCAACATTACTATGGAAATCTGTCTTGTGAGAAAAGATTAATTGCATTTTCTCATCTTTATTCTTTTTACTACATGATTTTTTTTTAAGCAAAAAGCTAACTCAGGTAAAAAAGTTCTTAAAATGATAAAGATTAGAGCTAATATTTGTGACTGTTTTGAAGTGTTGACTGAAATACCCTCCTTGCCATCACTTTCTCCCTGTTCTGCCTGACCTTATTCCCCACACTTAAACTTCTTTGATTTGCTTTTCTCGGACTTTGAGACCTTTTATTTCTGTGTAGGCATCCAGAAATTAGTCATCGGATGTTATCATTGGAGGACTGGGAGGATAAAAAAGACCGCAAGCCCTTGGCTTTTAAACTCAAAAGCTTTATTTTCTATGCAAGAAGGAAGTATTTAGGAAGAATATTTGTTATCCAATTCAGAATTCCCCCGACTCTTGCCTCAGAACTGTGGCAGGGAGTAGAAAAGGGGAGGAAGTAAGATAATTAACCTGCTTAGGGTTGGACCATGCTGTGTTTCTATTCCCTACCTGCAGTTATTTCAAAACAGGATGAGGGATACTGATAGACCCGTAAGATAAGTTTGGATATCCAAAAGATAGAGGACACTAATTCTGGCATGTTATCAGTCTCTCCTCTTAAAAATATTTCTCATGTTGGTAAGGTGTGAGTTCTTATGGCTTTTCGTGGTGTTTAAGACAATTAAGTCTTGGTAAAGATTTAGGGTTCTTGTGACTCCAGAGAAGCATGTGAAAATAGTTAAATTTTTCCAGCTGCCTTCAAAGAAGGTGAAAAAAATAACTGAAAGAACTAACCATCAAACGTCACTTCTCAGTTTTGGTTGTTTGATGTTAGTGTAGACCATGGACTAACAATTGATTCTCAGAAAACAGCAGTGGAGATGGATGCAGGAACCAAGGGCAGGAGAGGCACAGGTCATGGTGTAGTACAGAGGGCAGCCACAGGCCAGACATGATCTCCTGGCCTCTCTCTCCTCCGTATAAGTACCCTGAAAATTAGGTACCAGGTTGAAGAGAAAGAAGAGGAAAGGAAATTTTGAATGACCTACACTTAAACCTGAAATGACCAAGGATGGCAGGAAATGACTAAGATTTTGTTTTCTGCCATTAGGCAAGACTGGGCTTAACATTTACATATCAACATATGTTTATTGAACGATTACTATGCACCAACCAGTGTTCTAGATACTTGAGATATCACTGGGGCAGAGATCTGTGCCTTCAATAAGCATCATCCTTAGAGGCCAACACAGAGAAAAGATGATTGGAAGAGTGGGGTGGGTGAGATACTTGCGGTATTAAATAGAATGGTCAAAGAGGGCCTCATTTTGAAGGTCAGATTTACACAGACGCTTGATAGAGGTGAGGAGGTTGGCTAACCTGATCTCTTCGGGTAGAGTGTTCCAGGGAAAGGCAACAACATGAGCAAAAGTCCTAGAAAAAGCAAAAGCATAAGACAGTAGTAGGAGAAGAGGGTAGAGATGTAGTGGAGGGCAGATTTCTCATTTGACGAAATTTGGCTTTTGCTTTGAGTAAACTTACATTTACATTACTATTACAGTGTCCAAGTGAGGAGTAACATGATCTGATTTGCCTTTTTAAAGGCTCATTCTGCCTAGTGCGGTTAATACAGCCCAAAGGGAACAGGAGAGTTAAAACAAGAGCAGTTGGAAGGTTATTGCTACAGTCCAGGCAAGGGGTGATAGTGGCCGTTGTGAAGGTGAGCACAAGTGATTCAATCAGGAACATATTTTAAAGGTGGCACTAAATAGGATTGGGGCTTCCCGGGTGGCCCAGTGGGTAAGAATCTTCCTGCCAATGCAGGAGACACAGAACATGTGAGTTTGATCCCCGGGTCAGGAAGATCCCCTGCAGAAGAAAATGGCAACCCACCTCAGTATCCGTGCCTGGAAAATTCCATGGACAGAGGAGCCTGGAGGGTTACAGTCCATGGGGTCCCAAAAGAGTCAGAGGTGACTTAGTGACAGAGCACAGCACTGATAGGATTGCCTACTGTATCAGATGCAGGATATGAAAGAAAGGAAGTAGTCAAGAGAACTATAAAGTTTTCTGTCCTGAGTTACCAGAAGGATGCGGTTGAGATAGGGAAGGCTGTCTGATAAACAAGTTTGGGGTTGGAGGAAATACAAAGAGATTGATCTTGAGTATATTAAGTTTAAGATATCTATCTCACAGCCACTTGGAATGTTGAGTGTGCTATTAGATTTATGAGCCTGGAAGATCTTAACTAGAGATATTTATTAAGAAATTTTAGGCATACAGATAATATTTAAAATTAAGAGGCTGAATTTCTGTTAGGGGAAACACATTGACTGAAACCATCCACCCTGGCCAGGCACAATAGTAACAATTTTCATGAGTAGTTTTACGGCAGGAGATCCTGGTAAGGAACACAGAACTAATAAGCCACCACCAACTGGAATAGTTCAGAAAAGGTCAAAAGGAGACACCACATGTAGAAAATCCAGAATCCTTCTCTCTGGCATCCATCTTGGCCAAACAAGTCGTGCACCCCCAGGAAAGACTCTTGAGTCAGAATGATTGGCTAAAGACAACCCGGCAATAATCCCATCACCATAAAACCTGAGACTGCCAGAGACTGGCAGAGCTGTTCTCCTGGGTTCCCTTACCTTGCTGCTCTCCACCCGGGTACCCTTTCCCAATAAATCTCTTGCTTTGTCAGCACATGTGTCTCCTTGGGCAATTCACTTCCAAGTGTTAGACAAGAGCCCAGTTTTGGGCCCTGGAAGTGGGTCCCCCTTCCTGCAACAGTTCTCCATTTGAATGCTTTAGTAATCTAGCAGGCCTTCATCTTGCAAATAAGGACAATATATTCTAAGCAAAATATTGAAAACAACTACTTAAAGGTACTGGTAAGTTATCAAAACAGGCAGATTATGGAAGAAAATTGAAACTTGTAAGAAATAATTGGCATTCAGTGAGATCCTCATTTTCTACAACTTTTAGCTTGGGTGCCATCTTCAGCAGTTCCTGCAAGGAATATTTTAAGCTACAATAGAAAAGCTTAAGTTTCTCTGGCCTAAAGAATCAGTAGATAAGTGTTTGGTGCAACCACAGAGAGTCCAAAATAATGGGGAAACAGAGAGCCAGAGGGGGGAGCCCTACTCTCTATGTATAAACTCTATCAAAGCTCCTGCTGATACTTGAACCATACAAGACTGAGAAAGATTTCTTTTAAGAACAAAATAAGGAACTGATATTTAAGCTATCTCTGGTGAGACAGTTTGTAGTTTGAGTTCAATTAGATTAAGTATCTGATTAAACAAATATTCCACTCTTTGGAAGAGTAAGATAGAATGTTTTATATATAAAGTAGAGATTCTTGTCTGCAACATGTCATTTACAATGTTCTGATTATAATCTGAAATTGCTTAAGGTATGAAGAATCAGGAAAATGTGACTACTGTAAAGAAAAATAAAAGTAATGAGGCCAATCTGAAATAATGCAGATGTTGAAATTAGCAGACAAGGATTTTAAACTTGCTATTTTTAACTATGCTTCATAAGGTAAAGATGGTTATCATAAATGAAAGTATATTTCTCATCATAAAAATAGAAAACATAAAAATAGAATCCAGTGAAAATTCTAGAACTAAAAAACACAGTATCTACATTAAAAAATTCCCTGGGTGAAGTTAACAGCAGAATGGAGATGGCAAAGGAAAGAGTCAGTGAATTTGAAGAAAGATCTATAGAAATTATTCAATCTGAAAAAGCAAAAAATAAAAATTCAGAAATTTGAAAAGATATTTAGAATCTGTGGGCAATACAAAAATGTCTAACATAATTGTTTTTGGAGTCCAGGTGTGAAGAAAGAGAATAACCCAGAAAAACTCTTTGAAGAAAAAGAAATGATTGAAAATTTCTCCAGTCTAATGAAAGATATACTACAGATCAGGAAGCTAAGCAAACTCAGACCAAGGTACATATAACTGATACTATATCTAGTCACATCATTGTCAAACTTCTGAGAATCAAAGGTAAAGAGAATATCTTGAAAGTAGCAAGAAAGAAAAGAGTTCTTATCTACATGGGATTGATGATTCATAAAATCATGAACTTCTGATTAGAAATCATAGACGCCACAAGACGGTGGTGGAACAAAGTCTTCAAAGTATTAACATAAAGTCCTGGAACTATAGCATATAAGGTCTCTAAGGAAGTAGATTGGGAAGAGTAGCCAAGAAGCTAGATGAAGTAAGAGAGATAAAACAAAAACTGGAAAATGGATCAATAAGGAGGGAACGATCATCTGTGTCAAATGTTGCTATCCTATCAAGCAAGGGCAGGAAACTAACCATTGGCTTGAACAAGGACATCAGTAATAGTCTTGACAGGAAAAGGTTTGGTAGAAAGGTGAGCTTTAGGTTTGATTGGAGTGAGTTTAAGAGAGAATGAAAGGAAAGGAATTAGAAATTGTAAGTAAAGGCAACTCTTTCGCATAGTTTTGCTGTCTAGGGAAGAAAGAAATGAATAGTGGTTAAAGTGAAGAGTGAGGGTCAAGGGAAAGTTTGTTTTGTTGTGCAAATATGCTAATTAGCATAATCTAGTAAAAACCACAATAAACGTGATTATTTTGGATAAAAAGGAAGATACTTGTCTGTAGAAAATAAAAACAAGCAAAACAAAATCTAGCCACTTGAATTAGAATAAAAAAAAAATCACCACATGAATACATGACTTGAATTCTCATGTCTCCTTTACCCTGGGCAAAGTTCTCTACTCCCTAAACTTAACTATTCTTAATTTGTTCATTTGTTAACACCAAGTATTGGAAAAGTATGTTCTCCAAAAATTATGTAAAAATCTATGATTTTACAGAGTGGTAACCTTGATTTATTCCTTGTGCTCTTAATTTATTGACATTATCCTTATTATGGACAGTATATATTTCATAAAATTGATTTTTCAGTTATTCTAAAGCTCTAAATGTCTTTTTCTAATAATATTGATGTTATATGAGGTAGTTTATCCTGGCCAGACCACAAAATCATGTTAAGTAGCTGAATTATAATACTAGTTATCTAGGAAGTTTTAGATATTCAGACTTTTATTTCTATGGGGAAACTTAATTCTCTTTTCTGACCCAAGATTCTGGAACACATCTCCTATTATGAAGTAGGCCTGAAGGTGGGAGTGGAAACACAGCCCCCTAGTCACACTCCCCACCCTCACCTTCCAGCAGTGAGGGTAGAACATTTTCATGACACCAAGGATTCAAGCAATGGGGTAATGGAGATCCTGGACATTTATTTCCTCACTGGTGAAAATTAAATGAAGACTCAGGAGTCACCCCAACTATATAGTGATGAGAAGGAAGTTTCAGCAGGCAGAGTGTGTTGGTGAGTTCTTGGCTACATAGCTGCTTATATCTTTAAAGACACGTTAAAGTCTTTTTGTGCTATACAAGATTTTATGTGTGTGTCCGTGTGCACACACAGGTTATTATTTCTGAATAATATAGTAATAACCTTATTACTGAAGGTTTGTTGATCTGCAAACGCTACATCTAAAAAGTGTCAATGGATACATTTTGTTTCAGATTTCTTATTTCATGATTGAGAGATAAATGTCCATTAAGTAAACTAACAGCAAATTTATTCCTACATATATTTTGAAATATATGTAGGAAAATCCTATTTCCTATGTACTGTGCACCTACACCCAGGAGTAGGAAATGACCACCTACTCCAGTATTCTTGCCTGGAGAATCCCATGAACACAGGAGTCTGGAAGGCTACAGTCCATGAGATCACTAAGGGTTGAACACTACTGAGAAACTAAGCACACGTACACTCTACACCTATACGATTGCATAATAATAATGATGTGTGCATTTAATGGTGATGCTTGGGACAGGGAAAAACTGCTGAAGGAAGTTCTGAATCTTCCATAGTTAAACTATTTTCAGCCTAAATTCAGTACTCTTTATAAATCTTTGAACATTGGTGAACCATATAATTTGGAGAAAAAGGAATGTTAACCAGAACAGCTCCCAATTATGGGGGTGAGAACTTATGGTTGTTTCCTTAAGTAGAGAGACACTTTATTTAGATCTACTGCAGTAAAATTTTTTTGAACTTTTCTTCTTGATCTTCTGGGTCATCATTATAACTGTCTCCATTCTGCCTATTGTGAGATGTATAGCTTGTATATTTAGATACACACTGGACTTTAAGAATTAGAGGTTGCATTCACCTATTTGTGAAGACATTGAACGATTTAAAATTCACGAGATGGAATTTTTTTTTTTATCTCATGCACTAGAGAAGCACTTGAGTTCAAAAGGTTTAGAGTCATTGTAATTACAATTCATCGAGAGTAAGAATTACAGCTAAGTAATTTTCTTTTCTTGTCTCAAAAGAAATGGGTCCACAGATGTATATTCTGAATACTTACAGAGTCTTAATTGCCTGCCATGCAGTAGTATTTAGGAGCATGATTAAATGGGTTAAGACATCTATAGAAAGGAAACCTCTAAGAAGGGAATGTACTTGTTAACACTGCTTTTGAGACTGAATTTAAGATTTAGAGCATCCACCAATTTTTTTGGAAAGTTACATGTGGTTTAATGTACATGTTTTTGGAACCTAACTAGTTCACGTGCCCATGCTGATTCATGGGCATTGTTTCTCAATTAATAGTTGCCATTTTAAATCTTTTTACTTTTTAAAAATTGCAGCATCTTAAATACCAAGATCTCTTCTCTATATTCTTCTAAGATATCACTGGTTCTGGTGATCAGGAGCTATTTGTTCAGTCATGACCTGTGGGGCTTTCAAAGTGTCAAGCACCAAGCTGGGTATAGTTACATTTTGGTGATTTCTTTCAGCTTTCTGAATCAGACTAATGGATAGACTCAAGTATTTAAATAACTAGTTGAACTTTCTTAATTGATAACAAACTCTCTAATGATTCCACTTTGTCTAGTATGCTACCTGACAGCTTTATCTTAGTTTTATGTACTTGATTGATAGTATTCAATGGTACATGATATTTATATGAACTTTTGTCTTATTGAACTGTATAATAGGACATATTCTAAGTTATATTTGAAAGATAAAATATGCTATTTCATAAACTTCAAAAACTAAAACATTGGAATCAATGTTTGTAATTTAATATCTTATATCAAATTTTTTAGTCTTTTGTAAACACAGTAAAATTTATAATCAAATGATTTTCTCTATGTCTTCACATTGTAAATTTATATGGGCACATATTTACTTTTCAATTAAAATTAAAATATTCATGTTAATTTATGAAAACTATACCAAATGATTTGATATTTAATTATAAGTAATTAAATATTTGAAGGCTTTTATGGAAGAGTTTCATTGATTTTCTACATTAAAAATAATATGTACTTGGAGGAATAATTGAGTTCATAGTTTATTTTCCTTTAAAAACATCACATCATAAAATGTATATTAGATATTGATCTGGATCATGTTACAACCTGTTATAACTGAAGTTGTGGAAATTATAATAATTACAAATAAAAATCAAATTTTTAGAATTTCTCATTGAGAATTAGCATCACAAATTTGTTCTAGCTAGATTAGAGTCTGAATCCTTGTTCTGGAACAAGGAACATGTCTACCATGTTACATTACACAAGTTATGAAACTTCTACAAACAGTTATTTCCTCATCTGTGAGATGGGGCAATAATTACAAAGAGTAGAATAATTATCTTAAATACTCAATACCTCTTGATATTTCATGGATATCCAGTAAATTCTACCTCTTTATTATTATTACTCCCACAGTATTATTTTATAGTTTCACCTTCATTATAATCAGAAATTACAACCCAAATTTGGCCTTAGATGACATTAAATTATTTTGAAAAGCAAAACAGTTATTCAGTATATTATGATCGACACCACTAATGTTACCAATAAGAATATTTCAGAGACTATAAAGGGCAATTCATTTTTCTGAAAAGTAGCACCTTGAGTAACATTTATCTGAATATATACATTTTAGTATGTTTGAAAACAATGCTGATACTCTATAATTACTCATATATTAGCATGTGAATTTATTTTATTCTCTTTCTTAATAGAGTTTTGTGTAAAATCATGTCATTAAGTGTTGTTAAATCTAAGTCACTAAACTTTAGATCATTCTCAGATTGCTTGCCTATATACTAGTTTGAATACACTAATTTTGGACTTAGCTTTTGTTTGATAGTCTTTATTTGAAAAGGTTTGTGGTATATTTGTGTATGTATGTTTCTTTTTTTAGTATCAGAACTAATATTCCAGAGTAAACAATCTTTGAAATAAATCTTTGCTACAGTATTATATGGGTATATGTTTTGTGAGGTTTGCATGATCACTAAGACATGCTTTAGTACTGTTCAGTTCAGTTCAGTTGCTCAGTTGTGTCTGACTCTTTGTGACCCCATGGACTGCAGCACACCAGGCCTCCCTGTCCATCACCAACTCCTGGACATTACTCAAACTCATGTGTGTTGAGTCAGTGATGCCATCCAACCATCTCATCCTCTGTCGTCCCCTTCTCCTGCCTTTAATCTTTCCCAGCAAAGGGTCTTTTCAAATGAGTCAGCTCTTCTTATCAGGTAGCCAAAGTGTTGGAGTTTTAGCTTCAACATCAGTCCTTCCAATGAATATTCAGGACTGATTTCCTTTAGGATGGACTGGTTAGATCTCCTTGCTGTCCAAGGGACTCTCAAGAGTCTTCTCCAACACCACAGTTCAAAAGCATAGATTCTTTGGCACTCAGCTTTCTTTATAGTCCAATTTTCACATCCATACATGACTAATGGAAAAACCATAGCCTTGATTAGACAGACCTTTGTTGGCAAAGTAATGTCTCTGCTTTTAAATATGCTGGCTAGGTTGGTCAAACTTTCCTTCCAAGGAGTAAGCATCTTTTAATTTTATGGCTGCAATCACCATCTACAGTGACTTTGGAGCACAAAAAATTAAATTCTGCCACTGTTTCCACTGTTTCCCCATCTATTTGCCATGAAGTGATGGGACCAGATGCCAGATCTTTGTTTTCTGAATGTTGAGCTTTAAGCCAACTTTTTCACTCTCCTCTTTCACTTTCATCAAGAGGCTCTTTAGTTATTCTTCACTTTCTGTCATAAGGTGGTGTCATTTGCATATCTGAGGTTATTGATATTTCTCCCAGCAATCTTGATTCCAGCTCATGCTTCATCCAGCCCAGCATTTCTCATGATGTCCTCTGCATATAAGTTAAGTAAGCAGGGTGACAATATACAGCCTTGACATACTCCTTTCCCTCTTTGGAACCAGTCTGTTGTTCCATGTCCAGTTTTAACTGTTGCTTCCTGACCTCCATACAGATTCCTTAGGAGGGAGATCAGGTGGTCTGGTATTCCTATCTCTTGAAGAATTTTCCAGTTTGTTGTGATCCACACAGTCAAAGGCTTTGGCAGAAATAGATGTTTTTCTGGAACTCTCTTGCTTTTTCAATGATCCAGCAGATGTTGGCAATTTGATCTCTGGTTCCTCTGCCTTTTCTAAAACCAGCTTGAACATCTGCATGTTCACGGTTCGCTTATATACTCAGAACTTCTTATTAAAAAGGAAGCAGAGTCATTTGCAAGTCTTGCTCCATTGTCAGGGAAAACAAAAGTGTTAGAGCCACAGTTAGAAAGAACTACAATTTTGTAAATGACTCTGATACATCTGTTTATTATTGGAAGCAGGGGGATAATTTTGTACATTGATCATTTTGATGTGCATTTTCCCAAGTTACAAAAACTAATGGATACACCGTAATCATTTATGAAGAATTTCTTTCTTATGGGAAGCCACTAGCTATGTGGAGCTATGAACAGTTGAAATTTGGCTTTAATGACTGAGAAATTAAATTCTAAATTTTATTTACTGTTGATTTCTTTATATTTTAATAGTTATATTTGGTTAGGGGATGTCTTATCAGACAGCACAGTTACAAATTTATAAATGATTTTCATACATAGTTAGTTACATTCATATCTTGACTTGCTGCAGACAAAGCCCAGGATACAAGTGCCTTGGGGTGACATGTCTTTATACCAGTCTCCTCATCTTAAAAACCCATGAAGATGATTATAATGCAACATCATGGCAGAGATGAGACTTGGATTTCCAGATATTGGGTCCCAGACTCAGCATCCCTAACAGAAATTAATTTCTGATTTTCTTATGCCAAGTGATAAACTTGGTAGATGGTGATAATGATATTCAACAACCACAGTAATTAAACTCCATGTCCCTCTCTGTGGTGTACAGATAAGAACAGGAAAAAGAGACAGAATAAGGGGAATATTCTTGTGACTACTCTCTTCTTATCGCTCCAGTGAGTGTGTTGACAGAAATGACCATATTCTTAATAAACATTATTATTGGGCTTGGTTGAGTTTGCTATGTGAAATCATTAATTTGAGTAACACAACCTTATTTGAGAAAGATTAGCATTGATATGTAAATCCAACCGGATAACTTTTCAGAATTATTTTCTGATAGATAACTCACCGCACAGAGTCAGTGATTTGAGAATTAAAGGGCCATTGCATATAAATTATGAAACAAATGCCAAAAGCCATCTAGAGACTGAGTGAAGAATCTTTATATCTTCTTTTCAGTTATATACTAGCTGTTTGATATTTTGTTTTTTTGTTAGAATAGAATATCAAGCAAGTAGTATATAAGAAGAAAATAAGTGATGTATATGCCCTTCAAAGTTACTATAACAGTGATAGAACACAGAAAAAAACTCTTACATAGCTGCTTTCGCTTTCCTAGTCTAGATTTCACAATGGATCTATCAGATATGCTAGTCTTTTTATCATTAACATTTATTTTTAGGAGGGCAAATAAAAGAAATTCTGATCCATGGCACTTCAGTAATAATAATTTCAGCAATGTTTTTGCAAGATCAAATTTTTTAAGATTTCATGACTTCTAATTCAGAGTGCTAGAGACTAGAGATTTTTTAGTAAAATTTTAATAGAAGCTTATAAAATTTCTACCAGAAATTATAATCAGGCTCAAGTTCTGTTTCAGATGTCTTCTTGCAATTAATAGTGCTAAGCTGTTAACTGTCTATAGGAGCTAATCTTATGTTTAAAAATTGCTTATAATATTCTGGTGTTGTATATGAATATGTGAAGTGACTCCTGTCACCAACAAAATTTTGTTTGTGGAAAGAGCAAGTGCTCTGAGATTTAAATATTGGTATATTTTGAATTTGCCACGAATATATGTGCCTTTTATTTCCTTGAGACATTGTTTTGAAACCCTCTGTTTAAATTGTTCTTCTCTGAGCCTTAGTAATAATTACAGGTTCATATTGAGTAGTTCATCAAATTTGGGCAGAGAACAACAGAAATAACAAGAGAGACCTTGAATTTAGAAAAACAGAGCCCAAAGCTGATTTAAAGTTAATAGCACTTGTTTTGGGTCTATATGATTCATTTTGGATATCTACATAGATTGATTTACATCTTTCTTGATGTGCAACTTCTTTTTCATCTTTGTAGGTAACCTGTGAATATAAAATTGACACTCATTTAAACTGCTTTCTTCTATTCCGTTGGAAAGGTCTATGTGTAGAACTACAGTAAATAAGGGCATGCATACACATTTCTCATGATAAATTAATAATGAAGAGAGAAAACTATCATTACTACATTGTAAATTATACAGTAAGTCTTAGGTGATTTATTTAATAACTTAAACACCTAGGAAATTTTACTAGTTGGCTACAGTTGGAAACACGTATTAATTGCATGTTCAGTCCCACATCTGAAATAAAAGGAGAACATCAGGAATAGACCAATTCTAGTTTCCTTTTGAATATCATATTTTAATTTCTTTTATGTTTCTTTAATCTTTTCAGCAGAGCTTAAGGATTTGGAAGACGTTGATTAAAACATTTCCTCTGATTAATTATATTTTGGCTTTCAACTGTTTTACTTTATTTTAAAATGAAGTGCACACACATTGTCTGGATTATAGGAGCATCTGCTCTTCCCAGTCTCTGCAAATATTTATATAAATCTTACTACCACCCTATTCCCTCCAACCTCTCACTGCTTAGCTAATCCTGATTGCGTCTCCTCATTAAGCCATCTTCAGGATATGGAAACGTAAATAAAGCAGACTAACAGCCTACATTTCAGGGATATTTGTATGCATGGTTTGCCGTTTAACTCATGTTATTAAATGCTCAGAATTTATTCTGAAATCGTAGGTTTCCCTTACTTCTGCTTTCTTTATTTATACATCTGATTACTGTTAACCTAAAAACTATTTTGGATAAAATATCTTGGTCCTTATCAAGAGGATACACTATTTTTAAGCAAGGTCTATGAAATTATTATGATTGAAAATTTAGAATGTAGTAGGAAGTTTAAAGGTAACACATAAATGCTGAATATCTTCTGTTTGTTTTCTTTCAACTATTCTTAGTATTTGTTCCCTCCTTTTTTATATTTCTGTGGGCTAAGAGAACATATAGAGATAGTACCTCTCCACGGGGATGGAATGCTAATACTTTCCATAATAATTGGCCTTCACCTGGGTTTCCTTAACTAGTTATGGTTTTCATATGGGGACAGTACTTTAATCTGGGATCCTAGCTGTATTTCATGCTTTGATACAGAAAGAGAGACATTGATTTGACTTCATTTTACAAATTGTCCTTTGCCCATGTAGTTTCTGTAGACATAATGATTTTTTTTGATAGTGCATTTCTAAGACTGAGAATTTCTGTTCTTGCTGCTTTATGTAATTATGTTCAAAGGGTTTGAATTAAAATGGAACAGATGTGTCCATCTTTAATTATGGTGTAACAAATTGTGTTACTCTAAGTCTTTATTAAGTGAAACACTCATCTTTATGTAATAACGGGTCAGACAGTTTCAAAATGATATTGGTGAACACAGTGCATTGCCTATTCCAATTAGACTTAAAAAGGACTATTAAAACTCAGAGGCTATGTATGTAGAGCCAGAAGAAACTATGGAAAATACATACACATATACATATTTGGTTTTTTTTTATTCAAAGTTAAGTGAAAACAATCGTTAGAAATATATGATTAATTTTAATGTCATCTAAATAAGACTAAAATGTAATATTTGTTTTGACAGATCTGTCTGCTTAGTAGTAGAAATATACAACTCTGTATTGGAAAATACCATTTTAGGATTTCCTCAAAACCCTTTTGTATTTCTTTATGTAAACTCTGTCTTTTAAATTAATGGCCAGGAAAGGCTTTTTATTTTCATTACTTCTAAGTTAATACAACAAAATCCTTTTAGCTACTTGGTGGTTGAGTTGTTCAGTTGTGGCTGACTCTTCCAACCCCATGGACTGTAGCCCACAAGGCTTCTCTGTCTTTGGGATTTTCCAGGCAAGAATATTGGGGTAGGTTGCCATTTCCCTCTCTAGGGGATCTTCCTGACTCAAGGATCAAACCTGTGTCTCCTGCATTGATGGCAGTCTTGCCAGTGTATTCTTTACCAGCTAAGCCACCAGGGAAGCTACTTAAAGAACCAAAAATGGTATTAGCAAGAATGATACGAATTGGAACAAATGCTGTGATGTGAGTCCCACCCCAATGTTTTAATTTCTGTCATTTGTACCAAAATTCATGCTTTGAAATGTCTTCAACTCCTCATATTTTTGCCTTCCCATAACCCTATCTGTTACCCCATTATTATTTTTATTTCCTGAATTTTTCTTCTTGACATACTCTCTACTCCATTTGCAGCACCACCCTAATTTAGAGTCCATTACCCCATAGCCAGGTTCTTGCAACGTCATTCTAATGAGCTTTCTGGAACCTTATCTCCCCTTTTCATTCTTTAATTCATTACCAATTCAATGTAAAAATAATAATTCTGCTATGACACATTATTTCTTAAACTATTGTGATGGATGCAGAGAAACCTCAAAGATATTGTGGGTTCCGTTTCAGATCACTGCAAGAAAGTGAATACTGCAATAAAGGGAGTCACACAAATTTTTGATCTCTCAGTGCATATAAAAGTTATATCTGAAATATACTGTAGACTACTAAATGTGTAATGGCATTATGTCTAAAAAACCTATGTAACTTTAATCAAAAAATACCTTGTTAAGAAGTCCTAACTGTCATCAATAAGTAAGTCATAATCTTTTTGCACTAGTAGCATTAAAAATCACTGGTCACCATAACAAATATAATATTGAAAGAGTTTGCAGTTATTATGGGAATTATCAAAATACGACACAGACATGAGGTGAACAAAAGCTGTTGGAAAAACGGTGCTGATAGACTGGCTCAAGCCAGGGTTGCCACAAACTTTCAATTTGCAAAAAATTCAGTATCTGTGAAACAGATCAAGCAAAGCACAAGCAAATAAGGTATGCTTGTATAAGTTGTCTATTATGTGAAGCCATGCTTTTCAGTCTGATCTGATCTTCAATATCATCTATAATCGTAACACTTTCTTCTCACTGCTCCACAATAATATTCCCTGGTGGCTGAGTCACTAAAGAATGCACCCGCAATGCAGGAGACCGCCTGCAGCAGAGGAGACCCAGGTTTGATCCCTGGGTCTGGAAGATTCCCTGGAGGAGAGAAAGGCTGCCCACTCCAGTATTCTGACCTGGAAAATCCCATGCACAGAAGAACCTGGTGGGCTATAGTCCATGGGATCTCAGGAGTCACTAGTGACGCAATCTTCTTCCATAAAGTGCCTTCACTTTCAGTAATAAAACCAGTTTCCTCCAAGCAGGGTTATTTATTCATTGTATCCCAACATATATACCTTTATCCTCACCTTCATGTGCCGGGGTCCAGGGATGAGTGGCGTCGGCGAAGTACTAAGCTGAGTCAAAGTGTTGATGGAGCAGGCTCTCTCATTTATTGTTGTTGGTTTACAGTTTTATAGCCAAAAAATATCCCCATTACATCATTACATCACCTATCATTCTATACAATTTTTTGTTTTCTACCTTCCATAGCAACCTTATCATTCCCCAATCTATCATGAAACATTCCCCTTGCAGAAGTCAGATTTCTGCGTAATTAGATTTAACAATAGTATGTTTACCATTTGAATGTCTTCAGGATACTTCATTCAATCATGAGAAGTACATCAATCTAAGTAGAAAGGTTACATTTCTCTTATCAGGTGCAACTATATAGAAGCTAGAGGGAAGGGCTTAAGCTTGAAACTGTTTTATTCTATTAACCTCAATCACTACCTGTCTCATTCTGTTCTGACACTCCGGTTCTTACGAGGAAAGAGGAAAAAGGACAAAGAGACAGTCTAGCAGCACTCCTTTAGCGATAAAACCCTAATCTTATATAACTACTATAATGAATTCCTATGTCTACACTATCCTAAAACAATCAGTGTCTCCAACTATGCTGGCCACAGTTATGAGCATTCCTAAGTCCCATTCCACCCTGTTCTCTTCAAGGAAGGGAGCCTCCTCCGTGGAGTGGTCGGGGGAGTGGGAGGTGGAAAGGGGACCCAAGTATGAGCCCTTCTGGTGGTGGCCTTGCCATGACCCCCAGAAAACTCTTGGTAAACTCCCCAGTAACTAGTAGGAGGTATAGTAATCTATTTAAATGTCCCTTTTATTCCTCCTTAGTCCCCGGGGAAGGGAATCCACCTTCCCGGATCCTCTGGTCGATAAGGTCTGGGGGAATTATCTCAGAACGAATTCTTTCTAACTGGCACTGACCTACTGAGATGAGCTAATGTTCTGAGCATGGACAGAACTCCCAAGAAAAATAACAGGAGGGGCCTTGCCCAGGATGCCCTGATAAAGAAAGTCCACTTTGCAGTTTCCTTCTTAGTCTCGTGACCTTGTCATCCGAGCAAGGTGGCATCCTGACAGCTCCTGGCATTCATGTACTTTCTCCAACATAGGATGCCCTGGAAACTTTCTCATTAAACTCATCTCTTTTCTTGAAAGGCCAGATTCTCCATTTTGTTTTTGTTCTCTTTTCTCACTCTCTGAGGCATCAATTCAGTTTTGATTCATACATGGTTTTTTAAACTCATTTTGAATCCTCATAAAGATTTTCATCTCCTTGGGAGGTATTCAGAGTGAATAAGTAGGGTCTTAATCAGAACGACTAAAGCAGAAGTATAAATTGGTTGATCAATTGACATACCTTCTTTGAAGAATTAATTGCTGAGGCTGTCCTCATGTTTTGGGGATGGGCAAGGGGAAGAAACATGAGATGGGTAAAAGAGAAAATTTTGGGAACAAATATTTTATTTTATTGAAATATCCATAAAATTGTTGGTTTCAAGGAAGCAAATACACTAAATTCAAAAATGAGGGAAAAAAAGAGTAAACATCACAGAGCTATAGTAAACACCAGATGTTGAAAGAGAATCTTACCAGAATAGCCTTCTTCAGCTTCATCTCTGGGAGATGAATTACAACAATGAACCAAAGTAAGCATTAAGAAGCTATAGAGGACATTAAGTGACAGTGCAGAGCTATAGATTTCGAAACAGAAGACACACCCAGGAAGCCATTATGAGTGAGTGTGTCCCTTTAATATTCGAGGATGCTGCTCTGGGTCCTTCTTATTTCACAAGAATCTCTCTTTTGCTTCCCTCTCTCTTCCCTCAGCAGACAAACACAGCCACAGTTCAGGATCCGAGGAAGGAAACAAGGACTGATTTTCCCGTTCCATCAGGGCAACAGGGTAGCTGATGTATTGGGTTGGCCCAAAAGTTCATTTGGATTTTTTCATAAGATATTATAGAAAAACTCAATGAAGTTTTGTGCCAACCCAAATAGTTTGATACTTTCTCCTGCTAATCCTCAACATAGAGCTCTGAACTGTCATCTACGGACTAAGAATACCTTTGATGGTAGTTTAGTCACTAAGGTGTGTATGACTCTTTGTAACCCTATGAGCTGTAACCCACCAGGCTTCTCTGTCCATGAGATTTCCCAGGCAAGAATACTAGAGTGCGTTGCCATTTCCCACTCAAGGGGTTCTTATTTAATCAGGGATATAACCTGTGTCTACTGCATGGCATGTGGGTTGTTTATCAACTGGGCCACCAGGGAAGCCCCTAGAATACCTTTAGCTCTGATGAATTAGAAATAAGTTCAGTTCAGTTCAGTTCAGTTCAGCCACTCAGTCATGTCCGACTCTTTGCTACCCCATGGATTGCAGCATTCCAGGGCTCCCTGTCCATCACAAACTCCCAGAGTATACTCAAACTCATGTCTATTGAATCAGTGATGCCATCCAACCATCTCATTCTCTGTTGTCCCCTTCTCCCCCCACCTTCAATCTTTGCCAACATCAGGGTCTTTTCTAATGAGTCAGTTCTTCGCATCGGTAGCCAAGGTACTGGAGTTTCAACTTCAGCACTAGGCCTTCCAATGAATTTTCAGGACAGACTGACAGGTTGGATCTCCTTGCAGTCCAAGGGACTTCTCCAACACTACAGTTCAAAAGCATCAATTCTTCGGTGTTCAGGTTTCTTTACAGTCCCAACTCTCACATCCATATATGCCCACTGGAAAAACATAGCCTTGATGAGACAGACCTTTGTGGGCAAAGTAATGTCTCTGCTTTTTAATAAGCTGTCTAGATTGGTTGTAACTTTTCTTCCAAGGAACGAGTGTCTTTTAGTTTCATGGCTGCAGTCACCATCTGAAATGATTTTGGAGCCCCCTAAAATAAGTCTGTCATTGTTTCCCCTTCTATTTGCCATGACGTGATGGGACCGGATGCCGTGATCTTAGTTTTCTGAATGTTGAGTTTTAAGCCAACTTTTTCACTCTCCTCTTCCACTTTTATTGAGAGGATTTTTAGTTCTTCACTTTCTGCCATAAGGATGGTATCATCTGCATAGCTGAGGTTATTGATATTTCTCAGCTTGAACATCTGGAAGTTCATGATTCACATACTGTTGAAGCCTGGCTTGGAGAATTTTGAGCATTACCTTGGTAGAGTGTGAGATGAGTGCAATTGTGCAGTAGTTTCAGCATTCTTTGGCATTGCCTTTATTTGGGATTCAAATGAAAAACTGACCTTTTCCAGTCTTGTGGCCACTGCTGAGTTTTCCAAATTTGCTGACATATTGAGTGCAGCACTTTCACAGCATCATCTTTTAGGATTTGAAATAGCTCAGCTGGAATTCCTTCACCTCCACTAGCTTTGTCTGTAGTTATGCTTCCTAAGGCCCACTTGACTTCACATTCCAGGATGTCTGGCTCTAGGTGAGTGATCACACCATCGTTATTATCTCGGTCATGAAGATTTTTTTTTAATAGTTCTGTGCATTCTTGCCACCTCTTCTTAATATCTTCTGCTTCTGTTAGGTCCATATCATTTCTGCCCTTTATTGTGCCCATCTTTGAATGAAGATGGTATCTAATTGGTACCCTTGGTATCTAATTTTCTTAGAGATATCTCTAGTCTTTCCCATTCTATTGTTTTCCTCTATTTTTTTGCATTGATCACTGAGGAAGGCTTTCTTATCTCTCCTTGCTATTCTTTGAAACTCTGCATTCAAATTGGTATATCTTTCCTTTTCTCCTTTGCCTTTTGCTTCTTTTCTTTTTACAGTTACTTGTAAGGCCTCTTCAGACAATCATTTTGCCTTTTTACATTTCTTTTTCTTGGGGATGGTCTTGATCCTTGCTTCCTGTACAATGTCACGAACCTCCATCCATAGTTCTTCAAGAACTCTGTCTATCAGATCTAGTACCTCAAATCTATTTCTCACTCCCACTGTATAACCGTAAGGGATTTGATTTGGGTCATACCTGAATGGTCTAGTGGTTTTCCCTACTTTCTTCACTTTAAATCTGAGTTTGGTGTTAAGGAGTTCGTGATCTGAGTCACAGTCAGCTCCCGGTCTTGTTTTTGCTGATTTTATAGCGCTTCTCCATCTTTGACTGCAAATAATATAATCAGATTTTGGTACTGACCATCTGGTGTTGTCCATGTGTAAAGTCTTCTCTAGTATTATTGGAAGAGAGTGTTTTCCATGACCAGTGCGTTCTCTTGGCAAAACACCATTAGCCTTTGCCCTGCTGCATTCTGTTCTCCAAGGCCAAATTTGCCTGTTACTCCAGGTATCTCTTGACTTTCTACTTTTGTATTCCAGTCTCCTATAATGAGAAGGACATCTTATTTGGGTGTTAGTTCTAGAAGATCTTGTAGGTCTTCACTGAACCATTCAACTTTAGCTTCTTCAGCCTTACTGGTCAGGGCATAGACTTGGATTACTGTGATATTGAATGCTTTGCCTTGGAAATGAACAGAGATTGTTATGTCATTTTTGAGATTGCAGCCAAGTACTGCATTTTGGACTCTCTTGTTGACTATGATGGTTACTCCATTTCTTCTAAGGGATTCTTGCCCACACTAGTCGATATAATAGTCATCTGAGTTAAACTCACCCATTCCAGTCCATTTTAGTTTTCCGATTCCTTAAAATGTCAATGTTCAATATTACCATCTCCTGTTTGATCCTTTCCAATTTGCCTTGATTCATGGACCTAACATTCCAGGTTCCTATGCAGTATTGCTCTTTAATCATTGGACTTTACTTCCATCACCAGTCAGATCTACAGTTGGCTGTTGTTTTTGCTTTGACTCCATCTCTTCATTCTTTCTGGAGTTATTTCTCCACTGATCTCCAGTAGCATATTGGGCACCTGCTGACATGGTGAGTTCATCTTTTAGTGTCCTATCTTTTTGCCTTTTCATACTCTTCATGGGGTTCTCAAGGCAAGAATACTGAAGTGGTTTGACATTCCCTTCTCCAGTGGACCACATTTTGTCAGAACTATAAAATAAGAACTGTAATTAAATTACTTATCTAATTTTAAAAATGAAGAAAAGGTTAATTGTTGGGTTGTCTTGATTAACTAAGTGTATTTTTATGACTTGAATATATCCAACAAGTAAGATTTTTCTTATTCTTTAGTAACCAATTTAAAGTAACAAAAATCTCACTGATATTAAAAAGTGTAGAGTTAGAAATTAAAAGTAGTATAACTAGAGTGAAATGTTACAAATTAGTGACATCTTATTAGGTAAATAGATCTGTTATTGTAAATCAAATAATTAGGTGTAAGGTGGACATGTCTTCAAAGAAGATGTTCATTTCTTGTCTTTCATTTTTCTAATACCAAAATTGTGTTTATTGTAGAAATTTGGACAGAGGGAATAATTGAAACAAAAAAGTTACCTTTAATCTTGTTCTACTATTTAGTGATAATCTCAGTCAATATATTGGTCATCATCTTTCAAAGAAGTAGTTTTGCAAAACTAGACATTCTCCTTTTACAAAAATATCACATTATGTGCTACTTAATAAAAACTTTTTATTTAACAACATATAGTCATTTCCCATATCAATAATGTAATATGCTAAACTTTTTATGCCCAATATCAAGAAACACTAAATGCAGAATTGCTCTCATTTTACTTATTAGTAGACCAATTTAATTACAAAAACTTATTTAAAATCACATGTTTAGCAAATACTAAATTTGTTTTTTAAGTGCTAATTTAAAAAGTCACATTTCATAAGATACCATTAATTTTTCATCACTCGAAACATTATTTTGAGTCACCACTTTTTTAGAGTCTCTCATCTATTCTTGTGTATCTCTTTATGGTGCTGTTACTGGAAATCTTATCCCAAGATACACGTATTCATTTACATCACATTAAGATTTTTAGTGTTATTTTAATTGCCACAATATAACCATTTATCATCTAGATTTTAAAAGTGATCTTATTTACCACAAACTTATCAGTAGAAATTGTGTGGTCAGACTTTAGGAATAGCTATTATATATGTGTTAATTTTCTCTAATACCATTCTTTTTAGCAGTCTCAGTCATATTTATATCTGTTTATAAGAGACTGAAATTGAGAGTTAAATTCTACTTGCTAAAATTTGGTTTACGATTTTTGCATTTATGTTCATGTTTTGCTTTGGGGGAGGTTTATTTGCTTTTATTTTTCTAATTGCTTTTCTTAAGGTGAAACCTGAGGTTGACCTCTTTTAATATAGATACTTAGTGCTATAATTTCCCCATTAATATTACTTTCTGATATTTAGTGTTTATTCAGTTTAAAATATTTGCTAATTTTCCTTATTTCTCCTTTGATTCATTGGTTATTTGGAAGTGTGTTATTATTTTTTAAATACTTGATGGTTTACAGAGATTGTTCTGTTGTTGATTTCTATTTTAATTCTGTTGTAGTCAGAGAACATTTTTATGACCTGAATAATTTTTAATTTATTGAGACTTATTTTATGGCCTACATTGTGGTCTATCTTGGCAAATAGTCTGTTTGCCCTTGAAAAGAATGTGTATTTTGATGTTGAGTGTAGTGTTTCATGAATATTCTTTAAGCTTGTATATTTTTTTAAATTGGAGTATGATTGATTCACAATGTTGTGTTTCTTTCTGCTATATAGAAAAATGGACCAGTTATACGTTTATGTATATCTAGTTTTTTTTTAGATTCTTTTCCCATATAGGCCATTACAGGGTATTGAATAGAGTTTCCTGTGCTACACAGTAAATTTTTATTAGTTATCTATTTTATATATAATAGGGTACATATGTCAGTCCCAATATCCCAATTTATTCCTCCTCTCCCCTTTAGTAAACATAAGTTTGTTTTCTACTTCTGTGACTCTATTTCTGGTTTGTAACTAAGTTCATTTGTACCATTTTTTAGGTTCCACACATATGCAGTATCATATTTTTTTTAGTTTACATATAAGCAATATTTTTCCTTTTCTGTTTGACTTACTTCACTTAGCATGACAATCTCTAGGTCTGTCCATGTTGCTACAAGTGACATTATTTTGTTCCTTTTCATGGTTGAGTAATATTTCATTGTATATACGTACCACTCCTTTTTTATCTGTTCTTCTATCGATGGATATTTAGGTTGCTTCCAGATCCTGGCTATTGTAAATAGTGCTGCAGTGAACACTGGATTGCATGTATCTTTTTAAATTATGGTTTTCTCTGGATATGTGACCAGGAGTGAGATTGCTGGATTGTACAGTAGCTCTGTTTTTAATTTTTAAAGAAACCTTCCAACTGTTCTCCATAGTGACTATACCAGTGTATATTCCCACCAACAATGTAGGTGGATTTCCTTTTCTCTATACCCTCTATAGTATTTACTATTTTTAAACTTATTGGTGATGGCCATTCTGACTAGTGCAAGATTATACTGCATTGTAGTTTTGATTTATTTAATAAACAGTGGTGTTGAACATCTTTTCATGTGCTTTTTTATTTGTATATTAAGTTGCTTTAAGTTATTGCACAGCTAACTGATGGTCCTTAAGGGTACATGGGTTTCAGTACTTGTGGAGTGTGGGCTCAGTAGTTGTGGTACAGAAGCTTAGTTTCTCTACAGCATGTAGAATCCTCCCAGACCAGGGATCAAATCTGTGTCTCCCTTATTGTCTGGCAGATTCTTAACCATTGGACCACGAGGGAAGTCCTTTAATTTTTCAAATATTATTTCTTTCCCTATGTGTTTCATTTTTAATAAGTTCTGTTACATTTTCAATTTTACCACTCTTTTGCAACATCTAATCTACCTCTAGGACTTCTCTGGTAGCTCAGTGGTAAAAACTCCACTGCCAGTTCAGGAGATGCAGGTTGGATCTCTGGATTGGGAAGATTCCCTGGAAAACAAAACAGCAACCCACTCCAGTATTCCTGCCTGGGCAATCCCATGTGCAGAGGATCCTGGAAGGCTACAGTCCATGGGATTGCAAAAGAGTCAGACACGACTTAGTGACTAAACAGTAACAACAATCTACATCTAATCTTATTCAGCATATTTTTTATCTTAGTCACTATAGTTTTTTATTTCTAGAAGTAATATCTGTGTCTTTTTTATATTTCATGTCTCTTTAATTTGGTAACACAATATTGTTATACCCATTTTTATGGCCTGCTTTACTAATTCTAGCATGTGTTAGTTCTGAATCAATTTCATTTTATTGATTATTCTCCTTATTATGGGTCATATTTTCCTGTTTACAAGTTTTTTCATCTTTGACTGTATGCTATACATTGTGAGTTTAACCTTTTTGAGCACTAGATCTTTTGTATTCCTGTCAATATGCTTGAACTTTATTCCAAGATAGTTATTTGGAAACTTCAATTTCCAAAAGGAAAAGTTTTGATTTCCAAAAAAGGAAAATTTGATCCTTTTTTGGTTTTTCCATTATGACTTTTTCATTGAGTCTAGTTTTGTGCTCATCCTGGGGCTAATTTTTTCCTCCTCCTACAGCAAGACCTTTGTGAGTGGTCCACCTCATTACGGTGAATGCAGAGTTTTCTCAGTCTCGATGATGGGAAGAGGCACTTCCTAACCCTGTGTTAATGTCAAGCATTGTTTCTGTTGATTTTCCCCTGGCTTTGGGTAGTGTCCACATATGCATGCACAATAATTTCTCTGCCAAATACTTCAGCTGAGCCTCTACAGACATCCCGAGTTGTGTTTCCATGTGAGTCTCTCCTGTCTGGTTCTCTGTGAAGTGACTTCTAACAGCCTTATTCTCCCTGGATGCTCAGCTCTGTCTTCTCAATTCAGAGTCTCTTGGGTCCGTCCTCTCAGATTCTTCCTCCCATGTTGTGGCCTAAAAACTCTCTCACAGAGTAAATTAGAGAAGTTATAAGGCTCACCGCATTTGTTCCCCATTTTTCAGGGATCACTGTCATCTGTTAACTGCTGTCCACACTCTTAAAAAAAAAAAACAAATTTTTTTTACATGTTTTCTCTGTGTTTTTGAAGGCATGGGTTTGTTTCAAGTTGGGCAGTAAATTGGTTGCTGTTACTCCATCTTGGGTAGAATCAGAATGTTCTATTTTTTGGATATATAACTTCTAAATATTTAAAACATTGTATGCATGCCTTCATTTATACTGTTGCTCTGGACTCAGCAAGTAGACCTAGGAAAAAGTCAGAAGCATGAAAATACCTGGAAAAAAAAAATCTCAACACAGTCACCAAGGGAAGGAGTCATTATTCTGACAATTTTTACAGAAAGGAGATAATAAAGAATATTTGAGAAATATGGCTTGTGTTACATGCTGTCCAGTATTTAGAGATAGTGTTGTTTGTTGACATGTAGAAAGCTTATTGAACCATAGCAATAGCACAAATGCTTTGGAAGCCCTAACATTTTTGATAGTTATTGTCCAGTGATATATTTTCCCATTGGTTTTTACCAGTGTTGATGTGAAAACAGAGCAGCTAATAGGATAAATTTATTTCTGTCTCATGTAGGGAAATGACAACTAATGGAGTCCAGATTTTAGGCTGGATATAGAAGAAATTAGGAGAAAATGAACAAATTTAAGAATAAATAGGGCCTTCTCTGGTGGTCCAGTGGCTAAGGAAGCCTGGACTTGATCCCTGGTGGGGGAACTGATCCCACATACTGCAGCTAAGAGTTCTCATGCCACAGTGAAGACTGAAGACCCTGTATGCCACAACTAGGACCTGATGCAGCCAAATAAATAGATATTTTAAAAAGGAATAAATAAATGGGCATAAATAAATAACTATTTAATAATAAATAAATAGCTAACATTTATTTAGGCATAATATGTTCCATATCTTTTATTATGCTGAATAGTCCACATTGCCTGTTTTATCTTCATAACAATGATGTTAGATGGGTATGCTTATCTGCTAGATTATAATACTTCCGTTTTCTTTAGATGAGGAAGTGGAGGCCTATCTAAGTTTACACAGCTAGGAGGCAATTGATCCAGGATGTGGATCCAAGCAGACTGATTTAAGAGCCCACACACTTAACCACGGACTCTGCTGCCAATAAGGTTAAAATGGAAATGGATTAAAATACACAAGGAAGCTGGAAGAGTTGAGAGTTGTGGTCAGAAAGCAGGATATTAATGTTAAGATGTCAGAGAGAGCTGCTTTGAATGACTTCTGATCTCAAGTGGGTGGCTGAAATAGAGCTGAAGTTAATATAATTAAGTTAAGACAATTTAAGAGTCCTTAGACTCAGCTTTGTGTAATTCTTGTTTGTGGATATTAAAATCACTCATGATTCTGGCTGAATTTGAGGTGGAGAGTAAGACTAATGAAGTTTAAATTTTCTATTTTCTCCTACTGTCTGACTTTCTCTCAAGTCTTTAGAAAAGTTCAAGCAGTTGAGGAACCTTAACATTGTCTACCATATTTAATTAGTCAGGGAAAGTCCCCAGGTCCTCCACCTGCCAGCAGACAATCTAATAAATGGATGTATTTGCTATTCCAGTGTCTACTACTTATCATCACTCCTGAAGTCATGAGAGTCTCAGTCATGTATCCTTTCCCCATGGAGAGGACTTGATGTCATTGTTTGCAACATACTATCTATGCAGGGTTCTTTGGGCCCCTTTGGTCAGGCACTTATCAGTGTCAGAGGGGAACCCCAACACCCAGAAGAAGGGTCATCTGAAGTTTCCTACTATAGTAAGGGAATTCACCAGAATAAGTGTAATGTTAAAGGGTCAAATCTATGAAACCCTTGAATTTCTTGGTTGTTGATTTTATGTTTGTCATGTAATCCCATATATTATCAACTCTCCAATGTCATCTTAACTCATAGTATTATATTATATTAATATCACATAGTATTGTTATTTTAACAACAAACTTGTATTTTATATAAATACTACCATGGGGATTAAAGAAAAAGGTGGTGCCTATTTCAGCCTATGAAAGGAGATTATCATGGATTCCATACTGTACCTGATGGGATTATAAGGTGAAAATCAGCCCTGAGGTAACTGCATGTTGGCAATATTCTCTTTCCTCTGATTTTATTTAGTGTAGGTTTCCTGCCCTGTAGCATTTGGTTCTCAAGCAGAGGATTTTAAACTCTAGCACTTTGAAGTCCCACAGACCCACAGGCTTGTGCCAGGTCCTGGGTTTCCATCTGTGGCCTGTTCTATGATTAAAAAGCTTCAGACCATGTCCGTGACAAAGCTGGGTTGGCATTCCAAGGCAGTCAGTTTGTGTAATGGTTAAGCCACAGCTGTATGTGGGTATCATGCTGTCATCATGTTCTAGAGTGAGTTGACCAGAAATCAAATGAGGCAGGGGAGGCATGAAATCAACCTATAAGGCAAATTAGGAAAGAGAAATTTGTTTTTCTAAAGAGATTTAGAGTTTTTGGGTCAGCAAGTCTTAAAGCTTGGTTTGTAAATGAGTCTTAAAGTTGATAACAAAATACTTCATTTCCTCACACAGTAATTCTGTGTCCCCCACCATGTTTATTTTTAATAGAGAATGGGTACATGCAGGGTAACTTTAAGTGGTATATTAGAGTGATCACTATTTTCTAGAGTTTTTAATTTTTTTAAATAAGTGATGGTTTTACTGAAGGAGGAGAATAAGGGGCAAAGTAAGCATGAAATATGTAATTGGAGCCAATGCAAGGAACAAGGAGATGTTTTAGAAATAGGAACATAATTAATACTGTGAGTTAAAGTCCTTTTTTTTTTAAAAAAAAAAAAAGAAAATTATCTTATGCCCTAGCCTGTCTCTTTATTATTCTCAAGAGAAGCTTTCTAATTCACAAGAGAGAGTAGAAAAGGAAACTAAGGTGAAAAAGAAGAGTCATATAGTTGCTGTGTATAGTTGAGGCTTCATTTGTGTAAGTCATGAGTATTAATTGTGAATGGGAAACTAGATGTTTAAGACTAAGTTGGGGAAAATGTCATATAGGGTCAGTAGCAGGGAATGGAGAAAGGCTGTATTGAAGACACTGCTTGAACATAGTTGCTAAGCATGAGCTGAGTTTCATTTTTCATGCATCATTACCACTCTGTATTATTTGTAATTAAGACTAAAAAAGAAGAGTTCCAAAACTCTTAGTTGCTGTTGTTCAGTCACTAAGTAGTGTCTGACTCTTTGCCACCCCATGGACTGCAACACATCAGGTTTCCCTGTCCTTCACAATCTCCTGGAGCTTGCTCAAGCTCATGTCCATTCAGTCAGTGATGCCATCCAAACATCTCATCCTCTGTTGCCCCTCCTCTTCGAGCCCTCAGTTTTTACCAGCATCAGGGTCTTTTCCAGTGAGTCAGCTCTTTGCATCAGGTGGTCAAAGTATTGGAGCTTCAGTTTCAGCATCAGTCCTCTCAATGATTATTCAGGGTTGATTTCCTTTAGGATTGACTGGTTTGATAAAAACAAGAAGTTTTAAAAGAACTCCATATTTTATACTTACATATCCTTAGGATTTAGAAATTTGTATTTTCAATACTGGCCTTTCACTTTTTTTCTGGCCCTGCTCTGGGAAACAGATCCCTCAGTCTTAAAAGGTCAATGAAAGCCCTTCACACCAACAAAAATACGTATTTTTTTTCATCACTCAGGAATAGTTTTTCTAATGCTGTTGAATATTAAAATAACGAAGAGTTTCTGTGTTATCTAAATTATTTGTTTTGTTCTCTGGGCATGTGAGCTGGTGCTAATTTGCAAAGTCTGGTTGAAAAAAAAAAAACCTCATTTGGATAGCATTTAATAAAAATGCAAGTCTTTTGACTAATGGTAAGATGATAGTATTTGGTTTTTCTCCCAAGTAAACAGATTTGTTTCCAGGAATTTGCGGGATGGAAAAATGACCTTTAAACTTATTTTTCAAATTGAAGAGACTGTTCTGTTGTGAAAATTCATATACAAATATTTTGGAGAGTAGAAATCTCCAAGGAATTAGCAGGGAACAAATAGCTCTGAACTAAACAATATGGCTTTCAGTTGATATTGTTGACACTTTTCTCCTGTAAGTAAGCTCATTTTACAACATAAATTTGGAAGATTTTTATTCTAATGAAGACTAAGGTTTATCATTAAAACTGTTTCTATCCGCATTGATACATTTATGCAATTTCTAAAGTTAATAACCATTTGTTAAGGATCTGTTAGCTGCCAGATCTACGCAGTGAGGATACAAGAGTGAATGACAGTGCTTGCCTTCAAAGGGTTGAAATTCTTTTTTTTTCTTTTTTTTTTTTTATTGTTTTTGCCATACATTGTCATGATATCACCATGGGTTTACATATGCTCCCCCTCCGGAAACCCCCTCCCCGCCCCCCCCCCCCCCCCCGGGAAATCTCGCTGCACCAGCCCCGAGCATCAATCCTGGGCTGGCGATTGATTAGACACATGACAATTAACATGCTTCAATGCCCTTCTCCCATCTCATCCCACCCTTACCCTCATCCACAAAGTCCACGAGTCTATTCTATACATCTGCGTTCCTTTTGCTGTCTCGCATGTTGGGTTCTCGTTACCGTCTTTCTAAATTCCATATATATGCGTTAATATACTGTATTGTTGTTTTTGCTTCTGGCTTACTTCACTCTGGATAATGGGCTCCAGTTTCGTCCATCTGAGTAGAATTGCTTCAAATGAATTTTTTTTTTAATGCTGAGTAATATTCCATTGTGTATATAAAGACAGATAAATAACAAAAAGAAAAATAAAACTTTTTATTGAATAAGATTTTAAATAGTAATAAGTAGAAAAAATAAATTACTTCAGCTAGGCTTGTTGGGAAAGACTGAAGAGATTGCACTTGAACTTTGATTTAAATGTTGAAAAGAAGGCAGGCAAATTAAGATCTGGTGGAAGAAGGCTTAAAAATAAGTAATAATAATTGAAAAGGCCTAAAGGCAGGAATAAGCTTAGTATATTTATGATATAATAGAAAGACCAGTATGCTTTTTCTCACAAGAAAGAGGAAAAGAAATCCCGTAGTTTAAAAGTGATCGAACACATTTCTGCTTACATAACTAGAAGTACAAAGGTCCGACAGTTTTCAGGGTTGTTCGACCCTATTGAGCCAGTGGCATCTGTTGCCTGTTTTATCAGGAGTAGAAGTCCAAAGACACTTTTGCCCACTGCATCTTTTTTTTTTTTTTTTATTTTTTTTTCTTTTTTTGTTTTGTTTTTCCAATACTTTCAAATAACCCCCCCAGGGATATATATGCGCCCCCTCCAGAATCCTCCTCCCTCCCAATTCCCCCCCCCCCACCCGCCCCGGGTCATCCTGGTGCATCAGCCCCAAGCATCAAACCTGGGCTGGTGATTGATTTCACATATGATAATTAACATGTTTCAATGCCATTCTCCCATATCATCCCACCCTTGCCCTCTTCCACAGAGTCCACGAGACTGTTCTATACATCTGCGTTTCTTTTTCTGTCTCACATGCAGGGTTCTCGTTAACCATCTTTCTAAATTCCATATATATGCGTTAGTATACTGTATTTTTGTTTTTCCTTCTGGCTTACTTCACTCTGGATAATAGGCTCCAGTTCCGTCCACCTGAGTAGAACTGATTCAAATGAATATTTTTTTAATGCTGAGTAATTTTCCATTGTGTATATGTACCACAGCTTTCTTATCCATTCATCAGTTGATGGGCATCTAGGTTGCTTCCATGTCCTGGCTATTGTAAACAATGCGGCGATGAACACTGGGGTACACGTGGCTCTTTCAATTCTGGTTTCCTCGGTGTGTATGCCCAGCAGTGGGATTGCTGGGTCGTATGGCAGTTCTATTTTCAGTTTTTTAAGGAATCTCCACACTGTTCTCCATAGTGGCTGTACTAGTTTGCATTCCACTCCAGTGTTCTTGCCTGGAGAATCCCAGGGACGGGCGCGCCTGGTGGGCTGCCGTCTACGGGGTGGCGCAGAGTCGGACACGGCTGGAGCGACTTAGCAGCAGCAGCGGCAATAGCAATAGCGGTATAAGCACAGATGGCATTTCTTCCTCACTTCTAAAGTGTGAGGGACTTCCTTGGTGGTCCAGCGGCTAAGATTCTGAACTCCCAATGCAGGGGGCCCAGGTTCGATCCCTGGGTAGGGAAGATCCCCTGAAGAAGGAAATGGCAACCCACTCCAGTACGCTTGCCTGGAAAATTCCATGGAGGGAGGAGCCTGGTAGGCTACAGTCCATGGGGTTGCAAAGGGTCGGACACGACTGAGCGACTTCACTTTCTTTAACTTTCTAAAGTGTGAATGTTATACATATCTGAAGGAGGGCCTGGCAACTCACTCCTGTATTCTTACCTGGAGAATCCCAAGGACAGAGAAGACTGGTGCCCACTGCATCTTAATTGGAGTCATCAAGGAGAGGACTGGAATGGATGTAGGGAAGGGATACAGCAAGATCCGTTCTGTAGTGGGCAGGGGTTCTCCAGGGCCAGCCAGCCCCTCTGACAGCCAATGAAGAGCAACTGAGTTCAGTGTGCTGCAGCAGAAGGAGCCTATCCTATCTCTGCAGGAGCAGCTATTGCAGTGGGATTGGCCAGGTACCATATACTGTACCTGCTTAAGCAGAACAGTGGAGAACACATGGAATCTGAAACAGGGAAAGATATTCCATGCAAGGTGATAAACCCAACACGGGCCTTAGGGACTCTTGATCTTTTGGTGAGGATTTGTTTCAGGCCCAAGGCCTGTTCTTAAGCAGCCAATATTGACTGGAGAGACTGACTGCATAAAACTGCCTTTGCTAACAGATTTCATCTCAAGAACTCAGATTTTTTTTCCCCCTTCTTTCCATTTTCTTCCCCAGTATATTCACATTAACCTTTGATTTGTACCTCTTGAAGTTCAATTCACTTTGTGGCTATGGGGTGTTTGCTGGTATCTTATCAGAGTTTCCTTATCCAATTTCAGGGGACAAGGAAATTAATCCCTAAATGTCTCTTAGAAGAATGAGAACGACCTTTCTCAGAATCTCTGTCAATCTCTTCTCTTAGGCTACCCAGATCTTTCAAATAATCAATCCTGAACTCATCACTGGTGAAGGGAATGCAATTAGGTATGTCAGGTGAAAGTGAAAATGTGAAAGTGACATTGCTCAGTTGTGTCCGACTCTTTGCAACCCCATTGACTGTAGCCTACCAGGCTCCTCCTTCCATTGGATTTTCCAGGTAAGAGTACTGGAGTGGATTGCCATTTCCTTCTTCAGGGGATCTTCCCCACCCAGGGATCGAATCTGGGTCTCCTGCATTGCAAACAGACGCTTTACCATCTGAGCCACCAGGGAAGCCCAAACACCTGTAAATATGTCTGGGGAGGCAGGAAACCTATAATTCCTACATTACTGAGATACTTAGCTGTATAAAATAACAACAACATGAAAAAAATTATAATTGTTTTTAGAAGAATAGGATGGGGCACTCTTGATTAGACAGCCTATTGATTACCTGATATACCTATTATGGCTATAGTATAGTCAATAAGGAGGAAAATCGAAAGAAATGAGGCTAGATATTTAGACAGTGGATAGATTACACAAAGTCCTATAGCATGTTGAGGTTGTACTGTACCTTACACTAGTTGAAGAGAAAATAAAGTTTTGGGTTTTTTTTTAAGCCAGTATGTGTGTGTGTGTGTGTGTGTGTGTGTGTGTGTGTGTGTGTGTGTGTATGTTTTATGCAATTTGATCTGATTTGTGTGTAAAATTGATCACTGATAATAGGTGGTGTGACAAGTTCAAGCAATTCCTCCTGCAGTAAAGAATTATAGAAACTGGAAAAAAACAAAAGCAGAAATTTGAAGATGCTAGAAAATGACCAAAGGCAGGCAGAGACTTGAGAAGAGTTTACTACTGAATGTTTGCTACTGTGTCTACTAGGTACTTTTCTTACTAGGTAGAAAGTACAGTTTTGTGGCTTTAAAAAAATAAAAAACTTCAGCCTAAATGCTTCAATTTTGAAGCAGGAAAAAATGGATATTTAGGAGAAACTTTAGAAGCATGAATACAACAAAAGGGGTGAAATCCAAAAATCTAATTTTTAAAATATGCTTTGTATATATTTTGTCCAAATGCTTTGGATGACCAATAGAGTTAGCATGTATTCTGATGACCCAAGGGAGTCTGATGCAAAAGCAGGAAGAAAGTAGAGATGGGTCTCTTGAAAGGTAGAATTAATTCTGTTGAAAGACTGGAATTTGTTATGCCTTTGATTGAGTGTATCTCTAGTCCACAGAGAGCTTGGGTGGCAGAAAACAGTAGCCCTATTAGATTGATTTGTTAGAAAAGAAAAGCAACTGGAAATTTACTAGCTGGGCCCTGGAGGCAAGAAACCATCAAAAGGATGAGCCTAAAAATCTGAGCATCAACTCAGCTAAATTCCTTGGCAGACATCCAAACTAAACAGGTACAGAAGAGACCAACGTGGGAGCTAGACTAAAAAAGCAGCAACTAAAGGCCAAGAAAACTTGGCAGAGTTGTCATTTTTTCCACACTGTGGGGCAAACAAATTTTAGTTTGAGTCCAGACAAGTCCATGTGTGGCTTATGGAAACCTAAAATCAATAATCCTAAGAAGAAAAAAGGAGATTTTAGAGTCACTATAACATATAGTCTTATTATGGCCTGAATTTCCCCCGAAACTCATATGTTGAAGCTCTGTCTACCAATGTAGCTGTATTTGGAGATGGTGCCTTTGAGAAGTAATTAAGGTCAAATGAAAGTGTAATGGTGGGGCCACTGTCCAACAGAATTAGTGTCCTTATAAAAAGATCTTTTATAAGGATCTTTCCTGGTGGTTCAGATGGTAAAGCATCTGCCTATAATGCAGGTAGACCCGGGTTTAATCTCTGGGTTGGTAAGATCCCCTGGAGAAGGAAATGGCAACCCACTCCAGTACTCTTGCCTGGAAAATCCCATGGACCGAGGAGCCTGGCAGGCTTCAGTCCATGAGCTCACAAAGAGTCAGACACAACTGAGCGATTTCACTTCACTATGAAAAGAAATGCCAGAGAACCAGTATTGCTCTCTACACATATTCTGAGGAAAACTCATGTGAGGACACAATGAGAAGACAGTGGTCTGTAAACCAGAAAGAGAATTCTCATCAGAAATTAAAGTGTTGCTTAGTGATAAAAGAAAAATAAACTTTATAATAAAAATTATTTGTTGAGAAGGAGGAACAGAGGACTAGAATACAAGTGAGGCAAACAAAAGATGAATAGCAAAATGTCAGAAATAGGTCCAACCATATTGATAATTATGTTAATTTTAAACAGACTTAAATCAATAGATATTGTCACACTAGATTAAACGAAGCAAGACTCTCATATATTTTGACTATAAAAGATGGAATTTAAATATAAATATCTTAAAAATAGAATAATAGAAAAAGTGTAATGTAAAAACGTAAGCATATGAAAACTGAAGTGGCTATATTAAGATTGAATTAGACCTGACACAAGCACTACTACTGTGTCAGTCATTACTGGACACTAAGGTAGAGATTTCATAATGATAAAAGTATCAGGATAATATAAAGATATAACAGTTATAAATGTGAATGCATCTAAGAGCAGAACTTCAAAATACTTGAAGAAAAACTTCATTAAATTGAAGGAAATAATAGACAAATTAACAATTATAGTTATTACCACTTGGTAATTCATAGAACAAGTTAACAGAAATTCGGAAAAGATATAGAAGAATTAATACTCTTAGCTGACTTGACCTAATTGTTATTTATAAAATACTCTACCCAACCACAGGAGAATACATTTATTTTCAATAGTATATGAAATGTTTAGCAATGTATACCATACTCTGGGAAATAAGGCACAATATCATTCAAAAGATAGTCTCTTCAATAAGTGGTGCTGGCAAACTAGACAACTACATGCAAAAGAATGAAATTAGAACACTTCCTAACACTTCCTAACACTTCCTAACACCATACACAAAGATAAACTCAAAATGGATTAAAGACCTAAATGTAAGACCAGAAACTATAAAACTCTTAGAAGAAAACATGGGCAGAATACTGTATGATGTGAATCATAGCAAGATCCTTTATGATCCACCTCCTAGAATAATGGTAATAAAAATAAAAATAAATAAATGGGACCTAATTAAACCTAAAAGCTTTTGCACAGCAAAGGAAACTATAAACAAGGTGAAAAGACAACCCTCAGAATGGGAGAAAATAATACAGTTGAAACAATTGACAAAAGATTAATTTCCAAAATATACAAGCAACTCATACAACTCAATACCAGAAAAACAAACAACTGGATCAAAAAGTGGGCAAAAGACCTAAACAGATATTTCTCCAAAGAAGCATATGGAGGGCTAATAAAAGCATGAAGAGATGCTTAGCATTACTCATTATTAGAGAAAATGCAAATCAAACTACAAAGAGGTGTCGCCTCACACTGGACAGAATGGCCATAATAAAAAAAATCTGCAAACAACAAGTGCTGGAGAGGGTGTGGAGAAAAGGGAACCCTCCTGCACTGTTGGTGGGAATGTCAACTGATACAGCCCCTATAGAAGACAGTATGGAGAATTCTTAAAAAACTAGGAATAAAACCACCAGATGAACCAGCAATCCCACTCCTGGGCATATACCCTGAAGAAAAAGACACATGTATCCAACATTCATTGCAGCACTGTTTACAATAACTAATGCATAGAAGCAACCTACATGTCCATGAACAGATGAATGGGTAAAGTAGCTGTGGTACATATATACAATGGAATACTACTCAGCCATAAAATGGACCACATTTGAGTCAGTTCTAATGAGGTGGATGAACCTAGAGCCTGTTATATATAGAGTGGACCAAGTCTGAAAAACAAATACCATATATTAACACATGTATATGGAATCTAGAAGAATGGTACTGATGAACCTGTTTGCAGTGCAAAAAAAACATTTAAAAGAACACTTAAAAGTCATTGAAAGTCTGTCCTCTGATAGTAATGCACTCAATTAAAAATCAACATCAAAGATACCTGGAAAATCCCATATATTTGAAAATTAAATAATACTCTTTTAACTAACTCATGAAATAAAAGGAAATAAGAAACAAAAGGAAATGAAAAAATATTTGGAACTGAATAAAATTTAAAACACAAAGTATCAAAATTTGTGGGTTGTACCTAAGTGATATTCAAAGGAAAATGTTTTAGTAAATTCCTACAAAAGAAAAAGGATGAGAGTCAATTACCTTAAAGTCTTTCAATTTAAGAAGCTCAAAAAAGAGCAAATTAAATTAATGTAAGTAAAGTAATGAATATGAGTGGGAATTACTGAAATTAAAATTAAAAAAATAGCAAAACAGAGAAACTTAATGAAACCAAAAGTTAATTATTTGAGAAGATAAAAAAATTGATGAAGATCTAGCTCAACTAATAAAGCAAAAATTAGAAAACACAGATTGCCATATCAGGACTTTGTGGATGAGGGTAAGGGTGGGATGATATGGGAGAAGGGCATTGAAGCATGTTAATTGTCATGTGTCTAATCAATCGCCAGCCCAGGATTGATGCTCGGGACTGGTGCAGCGAGATTTCCCGGGGGGGGAGGGAGGAGGGAGGGGGGACCCGGAGGGGAAGCATATGTAAACCCATGGTGATATCATGACAATGTATGGCAAAAACAATAAAAAAAAATCAACAACAAAAAAAAAATAAACTGAGGCTCTGAAAGGGCAAAAAAAAAAAAAAAAAAGAATGAAAAACTAGACTTCAGTACAAACACACACACACACAGAGGTACTTTATTTAAAGAAGGAGATACTTATAAACAACTTTGTGTTAATAAAATTCAGAAATTTAATGAATACATTTCTTGTAGACAAAAATTACAAAAATGATTCAAGATAAAACAAAAAGCCTGAATAGCCCTCTGTCAATAAAAATATATGATTGAAATTTGTAATTTAAAATATTTCCACTAAGGAAGTCTAGACTCATATGGCTTCTCTGGCAAAATCTATCAAATATTTAAGAAATAAGTGTGTTAGTTGCTCAGTTGTCTGACTCTTTGTGACCCAGTGGACTGTAGCCCACCAGGCTCCTCTGCGCATGGAAATTCTCTAGGCAGAAATACTGGAGTGGTTTACCATTCCATTCTCCAGATCTTCCATTCCAGGGATAGAACCTGGGTCTCCTGCATTGCAGGCAGATTTTTTAACCATATGAGCCATGAGGGAAGTACTTAATATGAATTTTATGTAGATATTTTTTGGAAAGGATTATTTTGGCTGCTTTAAGGAGAATGGATTGTAGAACAAGAGTTGAAGCAGGGGAACTGGTTAGGAATTTGTTAGAAAGGCACAAATTAAATTGAAGAAATAAATGAGAGTTGTAACAGTGGATTTGGTGAAAGTGGTTTAATTGGGACCTATTTTATACATAAAGAAAACAGTTTGACAGACGTGGGACATGAAAATAGAATAGTCAGTATGCCTGCTTAGTCTTTGCCCTAAGCAGTTAAGTGGTTCAGAGCTATTAACTACAAAAGGGGGTTCAAGAGCAGTGTATTTGAGGGTGAGAGAGTAATGAAGAATTCTGGTTTGTATGTGCTGACTTAGATAAGCTTCTGAGATATCCAAATGGAGCTGCCATCTGCCAGGTGGGTAACTGATGGAATGGTATTGTGTTCAGCAGAGAGGTCCTGGATGAAGACATGGTTTTGGAAGTCACTGGCATATAGATCTGTGGTACTGGAGAGGACTCCTGAAAGTCCCTTGGACAGCAGGGAGATCAAACCAATTTCAATTTTAAGGGAGATCAACCCTGAATATTCACTGGAAGGACTGATGGTGGAGCTGAAATCCAGTATTTTGGTCATCTGATGTGAACAGATGACTCATTGGAAAAGTTCCTGATGCTAGGAAAGATCGAGGGCAGAAGGCAAAGAGGGCATCAGCGGATGAGATGGTTGGAACAGCATCACCAATTTAATGAAGAATGAACTTGGGCAAACTTGGAATATGTTGAGGAACAGGGAGGCCTGGAGTGTTGCAGTCCATGGGGTTGCAAAGAACTGGATACGACTGGGCACTAAACAACAACAAGCATACAGAAAATTTTTACTAAGGAGCTAGATGAAATCATGCTAGGCTGTGAGTGTAGATGATGGAATAAAGATGTTATGGACAGATTGCTGAGGTCCACTAGTTTTTGAGAAGCATACATGAGCAAGAGAAAACAGAAAATGGTGTGATTCTATAGCTTTTGAACACTTTTCGTTTCTCTATATCTCTTCCAAAGTTCTTCTATTTCACAGTCAAAACTCACTTCTTTTTTTTTTTTACATTTTAAAAAAATTTTTCTTTACCTTATTGTGTTGGTTTTGCCATATATTGACATGAATCTGCCAAGGGTATACATATGTTCCCCATCCAGAACCCCCCTCCTTCTGACACCCATATTCTCTCAAGACATCCAATTTTCTTCTTCATTTGACTATGCAATGGCCATTCTTTCCTTTCCCCAACCCCTCCAGGCTAAAATCACTCCTGTTTTGGATTTTTAAACTTGTTCTTAAAAATCTTCGCTCTCGTCTCCCTATAGTAGACCTGACCACATTCAGATTTAAGCTCATATTTTCCAAACTCTGAGTGGCTTCCTGCTTTCCCTTGCTGACCAAAAGCTACCTACTTGGTTACTCTGTCTCATCATCTGAGTTAATTTTCTCCAAAACCATGTCCATAATTCTAATTATTTTGCCATTATTTGCCATTTCCTCCTTTTTCTCTTTTCCCTGATTTCTGAATATTGATGTTCTCCACGTACTGCAGCCTTCCTTTATCTGCACCTGTACTTCTCCCTACTCAAGAATACATTGACTGGGTAAGTTCATATTCATGTTTGTCTTGTTCATTTCTGGATCACCAGTTTCTCAAACAGAAAAGCTCTTGCACATTGTGGGTGCACAGCAAATATTTTTTTGAATAGGTGAATGAATGTTGAGGACTTTTTATTTTAGTCATTTAAAATTATTAATTTCAGTATACCTTTCTATACATATTCACCTACCTCCTTCATCTTTCCTTCCCAAAGAAATTCCTCCTCCCTCTCTAAGACTGAGTTCATAATGTTTTCTTAATTCACTTCTGTTTCACTAGCTTCAGGATCTAGCTCTTTGAGTTATATTCTCTGTTTCAGTTTTCAGTCACCTTTTATGTTCACTATTTTTTCAGTCTACAGATATACTCAAAATAAAAGCAAGCAAGAACTTTCCTTTACTCCTATCAAGCAGACATACTTTCCTCTTTCCATTTGTGGCCAAGTTTATAGAAAGAGTACCAACATCTGATCTTCAAGTCAAGCTTGAACACTGGCTTTGACCTATCTCAAACTTTCTATTCTAAAGGTACCAGTAATTTCTAGTTATTAAGCCAGTGATTTCCTTCAGTTCCCATCATCCTCAACCACTCTGTAGCACTTAAGACCACTGTTTATCTCTTCCTTTCTGTAACTCTTCTGTACTTTGATTTTCATCCACATCTCTGAATTTTCCATCTCAGTCTCAATTGCTGTCTCAGGTTACTTAAAAGAAAAGATGTTCTTTAGGAATTCTTTTCTTCACTCTCTTTCCAATGGCAGCCACATTTGTATCATGCTTTTAATAATTAACAGTAGGTAGCTCAACTTGTAAAGAATCTGCCTGCAATGTAGGAGACCCCAGTTCGATTGCTAGGTCAGAATGATCCTCTGGGGAAGGGAACGGCTACCCACTCCAGTTTTCTTGGGCTTCCCTGATGGCTCAGACAATAAAGAATCCACCTGCAGTGTGGGAAACCTGGGTTTGATCCCTGGGTTGGGAAGATCCCCTTTAGGAGGACATGGCAACCCACTCCAGTATTCTTGCCTGGAGAATTCCCATGGACAGAGGAACATGGCAGGCTACAGTCCATGGGGTTGCAGAGTCAGACACGACTGAGCAACTAAGCACACACACACATGCTGATGACAATCTATAGTTTGACTCTTTTTTTTTTTTTTGCTGAGCTCCAGATCCTTGCTTCCACCATTTTTGGGGGGGAGGGGGTGAATACCTCAACCTAGAGTTCCTGTCAAAACCTCAAAGTCAGTATTTCTAACATGAAACCCATCATCATTCTTCCCAAACATCTGCTTTACACTGTGTCTTGGTTCCTCTTTATCTAGACTTAGGAAATTTGGTATTTCTTTCGAATTCTCTCTTTCATCTTTCTATTAAATTATTTATCAAGTCCTATTTATTCTAGCTGTATTATATCTATATATTTGTCCCCTTCTCAACTTTCCTATTGCTGCTACATCTTTGACTTTTTAAAATGCTTTAAACATAAACAAATATAGTAAAATAGTTACTCTTAACATTTCTATTCTTAATCTTTTCTAGAAGAGGAACAAAAGCACAGAAAGAAGTAGTATTTCCATGGTCAAACAGTTGGAAAGTGTAAAATCTGGTATTTAATGATTTTAGACAACACACTATGTACTGCCTTAGTTATAAAACCTGGGGGCTCATCATTGTCTGCACAGTGATCATCTGTGAATTTGATTCAATTGACTCTATTTTAATGGAAAAAGTAATCTTGTTTTACTCAGTGATATAAGAGATTTTGTGTGCTTATATTTTTTTTACATACCATAGAATACATATGAAGCTGTTAAAATTAAAAAAAAAACCATCAAGGTACTACTTAAAATCATACTGCATACCATACTTCAGGACATGTCTCCAAAACAAACTTAAAATTATTATGGTATGATGGAGATTTTTGCCATTCATATTTATTAGTGATACAAGTCAAAATTAAATATATAACTGCATCCCTCACTTCTACTCTTTATTATCCTATCATTAAAAATGAATAAATAGATGCTGCCTGACTTCCCTGTATATACCCCATGTGCTGGTTTCTTGACTTTTGTTCATGATATTTCCTTATATTTACTATTTTTTCTAGTGAACTTTTGAATATGTCAAAATTTTATCTGTTTTTTTCCACTGGTGGAGATTCAATTAAGTGAGTTTATTAAATTCCTAGAGACTGATGGGATGTTTCTATATTCAAAGCCAGTGCTTTTCAGTGAGCCTCTTCAGAGTGATGGAAATGCACTGCTATCCAACACAGGAAGCTTTAATCACATGTGGATAGTGAGTACTTGAGATATGGATAGTGAGACTGAGGAATTAGATTTTTAGTTTTATTTGCTTTTTATTAATTTAGATTTAATTAGCTGCATAGGCTAATGGTTTCTGTGGGGGACAGTACATTTCTAAATTGTTGATTCATTACATTAATATTGCTAATTGACCAATATATTTAAAAAAATTATATTATAGTAGCATCTTGATTCCAGCTTGTGCTTATTCCACCTGAGCATTTCTCATGATGTACTCTACATATAAGTTAAATAAGCAGGGTGATAATATACAGCCTTGATGTACTCCTTTTCCTGTTTGGAACCAGTCTGTTGTTCCATGTCCAGTTCTAACTGTTGCTTCCTGACCTGCATACAGGTTTCTCAAGAGACAGGTCAGGTAGTCTGGTATTCCCATCTCTTTAAGAATATTCCACAGTTTATTATGATCCACACAGTCAAAGGCTTTGGCATAGTCAATAAAACAGAAATAGATGTTTTTCTGGAAGTCTCTTGCTTTTTTGATGATCCAGAGGATGCTGGCAATTTGATCTCTGGTTCCTCTGCCTTTTCAAAAGCCAGCTTGAACATCTGAAGTTAACGGTTCACATATTGCTGAAGCCTGGCTTGGAGAATGTTGAGCATCACTTTACTAGTGTGTGAGATGAGTGCAATTGTGTGGTAGTTTGAGCATTCTTTGGCATTGCCTTTCTTTGGGATTGGAATGAAAACTGACCTTTTCCAGTTCTGTGGCCATTGCTGAGTTTTCCAAATTTGCTGACATATTGAGTGCAGCACTTTCACAGCATCATCTTTCAGGATTTGAAATAGCTCAACTGGAATTCCTCCACTAGCTTTGTTCATAGTGATGCTGTGAAAACTACAGAATGGGAAAGATTAGAGACCTCTTCAAGAAAATTAGAGATACCAAGGGAACATTTCATGCAAAGATGGGCTTGATAAAGGACAGAAATGATATGGACCTAATAGAAGCAGAAGATATTAAGAAGAGGTGGCAAGAATACACAGATGAACTGTACAAAAAATATCTTCACAACGCAGATAATCATGATGGTGTGATCACTCACCTAGAGCCAGACATCTTGGAATGTGAAGTCAAATGGGCCTTAGAAAGAGTAGATTAATACTTCTAAAATGTTTTCAGAATTAAAGTAAGAAAGACACATAATAGCTATAAGAAATAGAAGAAAAATAAGTAAGAGTTTTATGCCAGGAAAAGAAAATGAATGGTATAGATCCACTATTTAAGTTTTTGGGAGGCAGAGGAGTCAGAGATTTATTTTCTTTCCTTTAACATGTTGAGCTATTAAGAATTAATGACTTCCTGCCAGTGTTTAATTTATTCCTGCCAAGGAGCTTAGATAGTAGAAAGTTTGGGCTTAAGCTATCTTCTTTTTATAAATGTGTAAACAGACTATCAGTCAAAGTAGAGATTAAATGGAAGAAGTTACTTAAAATGCCAGTCTCTTGCTGGTTTTTGGTGGAGACAACACCCCCCTATCCCTGCCTCAAATCACTCAAAAGACAACTCAGTGGCCTTGCACGTGTGCCAAGGTAGGGTTAAGATCCAACCATTGTCCTGAGATGAGAGTGTGACAGAAGCTTTGTTCATTCAGGTTACCACTCTCAAATGTCACTGGTCAGGTAATATGTTCCTTGAGAGAAAGTGTATCTGCAAATGAAAATCTGGGGCTTTCTTGAAGGGAAGAGGTCAATAAATAGCCTAAGTATATCTCCTTGGAAGTCTTAGTACAGGAGACTGAGTAGAATAATTAACCCTGGATGGCCCATGCCAGGATCTGGTGGCAGACAGAGGCAATGAGCTCCCTGAAGTAGAATTTCCTGTATGGAAGTAATAGTATGGGTGGGTCTTTAGATGGTATACAAAGGACCAACATGGCATGGGGCTGGAACAGGAAAGCCCTTACACACATAGCTTTGTAGACGTTATGTGGGTGGCAGTCAACAGGTAAACAGTTTTTAGGAAAGTTGTGTCTTCAGACCCTATCATGGAGACCTCTGGGCCTATCCTGGCAGATAAAATAAATACCTACAAGATTGGGCAAACATAAACATCTCCCAGCAACACAATTTTTTTTTTAAATTTTCTTTACTTAATTGTGTTGGTTTTGCCATACATTGACATGAATCCGCCATGGATATACATATGCTCCCCCTCCAGAACACCCCTCCCTCCTTCCTCCCGATTCCCTCCCCCTGGGTCATCCCGGTGCCCCAGCTGCGAGCATCAACCCTGGGCTGGCGACTGATTTCACATATGATAATTAACATGTTTCAATGCCATTCTCCCATATCATCCCACCCTTGCCCTCTTCCACAGAATCCACAAGACTGTTCTATACATCTGCATTTCTTTTGCTGTCTCACATGCAGGGTTCTCGTTACCATGTTTCTAAATTCCATATATATGCGTTAGTATACTGTATTGTTGTTTTTCCTTCTGGCTTACTTCACTCTGGATAATAGGCTCCAGTTCCATCCACCTGAGTAGAACTGATTCAAATGAATTTTTTTTTAATGCTGAGTAATATTCCATTGTGTATATGTACCACAGCTTTCTTATCCATTTGTCAGTTGATGGGAATCTAGGTTGCTTCCATGTCCTGGCTATTGTAAACAATGCGGCGATGAACATTGGGGTACACGTGTCTCTTTCAATTCTGGTTTCCTCAGTGTATATGCTCAGCAGTGGGATTGCTGGGTCATATGGCAGTTCTGTTTCCAGTTTTTTAAGGAATCTCCACACTGTTCTCCAGAGTGGCTGTACTAGTTTGCATTCCCACCAACAGTGTAAGAGGGTTCCCTTTTCTCCACATCCTCTCCAGCATTTATTGCTTGTAGACTTCTGGATGGCAGCCATTCTGACTGGTGTAAAGTGGTACCTCATTGTGGTTTTGATTTGCATTTCTCTGATAATGAGTGATGTTGAGCATCTTTTCATGTGTTTGTTAGCCATTTTTATGTCTTCTTTGGAGAAATGTCTGTTAAGTTCTTTGGCCCACTTTTTGATTGGGTCATTTATTTTTCTAGAATGGAGCTGCAGGCGTTGCTTGTATATTTTTGAGATTAATTGTTTGTCTGTTGCTTCATTGGCTATTATTTTCTCCCATTCTGAAGGCTGCCTTTTCATCTTGCTTATAGTTTCCTTTGTTGTGCAGAAGCTTTTAATTTTAATTAGGTCCCATTTGTTTATTTGTGCTTTTATTTCCGATATTCTGCGAAGTGGGTCATAGAGGATCCTGCTTTGGTTTATGTCGGAGAGTGTTTTGCCTATGTTACCCTCTAGGAGTTTTATAGTTTCTGGTCTTATGATTAGATCTTTGATCCATTTTGAATTTATTTTTGTGTATGGTGTTAGAAAGTGTTCTAGTGAGAAAAAAGGCAGTAGTATAAGGAGTAAATATGAAGTCCTTATAAACCTAATTTCATAAGAGGGTTAACTTTCATTCCTAGAGTTAAACCCTTAGCGTCTTTCCCAAGAAATTAAGGAAAATGTGGGTTGTAGCTGTAAGAAACAGACTTCCTTATGATAAGTTATACAGGGCCTCAAATAATGAGTTAGAAAAGTAAAAAGAGAAATGATCATACATGATACTTCATAGAAGTTCAGACATATTGATAGAAACAACTGTTATTCAATTAATTATACTTAAAGATAGCCTGCACTGGTCAATGATCTGCTGTGAATACTGGCTTCATCTGTTTTGAGGGAAGTGGGCACAGGCAGTTCGTCTACTTTTGTCCTCCTCTTTCTCTCCTCACCTGCTTCTTTACCCATTAAAAATTTTTTTTTTTCAACAAACCAGGACTTTCTCTGTATGCCTCTCATTCAGATGCTTCATGAGAGAAGCTCTACCTTGTCAAGTCAGTCACTATGTAGTATAGAACTTTTCTATAGAAAATGGTTCTTGGACTAAGCCATGTCAGAGCTAACTTCTTACATGGAAAGATAGCTGCCTTGGAGATAGAAACTGATCCTTGTTACAATCCTATGTAGTCAGGATATCAGTACTGAGAAATTAAAGGATAACTTGGTCCTCCTGAAATTGTGATTGAGAGTTTCAGAAAGATGACATTATAGCCTTACTAGCCGGGGCAGAAACTGCTAACAGATGGGGCTTAATTTCTAGAGACCCTGATTATTGAGAATATTATGATACTTCTGACTGTGTAATCAAAATACATTCATCTGTGCAATATGTATATATACACACACACACAGAGGTCCAAACAGTTGCAATTTTTCCATCAAGTTTTTTTCCCCTAATTTTTTGCTGCTGTCATTTCTGCTGCTGAGACTTCAACTTGCAGGAACCCTTAGCAGCTTCTTTATTCACTGACAAAATACTTCTGAGCAAATCTGAGCCTGTTGTTGGGTAGGAGAGGGGCACTGGATTCAGCTGTGGAGACCTGAAGATGGAAAATTCAGAAGTAAATCATGGACTCATCAATGCTCTAAGCAACTTTGTCCTTGTTGTTAAAGTAGCTCTGGTCTTTGAAAGTTCGTATCCCAGAGGCCTGATAGGAGTATTCAGTTAAGTTTAGTCACTCAGTCATGTCTGACTCTTTGTGACCCCATGGACTGCAGCACACCAGGCTTCTCGGTCCATCACCAGCTCCCGGAGCTTGCTCAGATTCATGTCAGTTGAGTTGGTGATGCCATCCAACCATCTCATCCTCTGTTGTCCCCTTCTCCTGTTTTCAATTTTTCCCAGTATCAGGGTCTTTTCTGGTGCATCAGTTCTTCGCATCAGGTGCCCAAAGTATTGAAGTTTCAACTTTAGCATCAGTCCTTCCAATGAATATTTAGGACTGATTTCCTTTAGGATTGACTGGTTTGATCTCCTTGCAGTCTTATTTTTTAAAAAACAAATAATGGATTCTGTTAGTGAATGTTTCACTAATGGCTAACTAATATTTTGCCTGTGCCCATGCAAACCTAACCTTTCATTTTTGTACTTTTATTTAGCTGTATGATTCTGATGTATTATAGGCAATCATTTGGATGAGAGGACTAGTTTGGGTCTAGAAGCGAGTTTCTCCTCTCACACTTAACCCAGTGACATCCAATGATAGTGTACCTTTGCAATGTACCCCAGGTAGTCTTAAGTGTTTCTCCCTTCTCCCTCCTTCTCCTTCTTTTTGGGAGGTCCCTTAGGAGACAAAAATTAGAAATCTTATAGATTTCTCCTGGACCTACACTTTAATTCTCAGATTCAAAAGGTACCAATTTAAATTTACTGAAATAAGAAGCAAAAGATGAGAAAATACGTAATATTGTAGAAAGAATATATACTTTGGAACTGGGCAGAGATAATCTTTAATGGAATATTCATTGTTCAGTATGAAATCTTAGGCAAGTTCTTATCTTCTTGAGGTCAGAATTTTTATGGGTGAAATGATGATGACAATACATACTTCAGAGTGTTGTTTGATACTAGAGATAATTTAGATAAAATACCCAGCACAATGTTTGGTGCACAGTCAGTTCTCCATTATTTTTAGGTCTCTTTCCAGATAGACACTCAGGGAACCATTTTACATTTATTCATCAGCACATGGCTTAAGTGGTATTTCTTGTGCTTGGCTAGTCATAAGCTAGATTCTGGGAGTTATTTATCACTTTGAACAGCCCATGGAAGCCTGTTTATTCTCATACTATAGCTTTGCTTTTGACACTAAAGATATTTGTGCAGAAATAGAAAATAATAGCTTTCCCAAATTAGCTTTTATGCAGTAGTTCATATTTGATTATTATTTTATTCTGCTCAAAAATATTTATGAGTGATTATTTTGTGTCACATTACCATGGTGACTAAGATAAAGTCCCTGCCCTAATGAAAATTGCATTCTAGTAGCCTGAGATGGACAATAAACCAGGAAGCAAATACATAAAACAAGTGATTACAGACTGTGAAAAATGATAACAAGATAGCATATTCAGTTAAAGGAACTAGAAGCAGAAAGCATCCATTTTTGATTGGGTGGTTGGGAAATTTTCTTCCTTCCTTTTTTTTCTCTTTCTTTCTATTTCTTTCTTTCCTTTATTCTTTCCTTCTTTTCTTTCTCTGAGACTTACAGTTGTTTTTTTTTTGTTTGTTTATTTGGTTTTGTTTTTTAAACCAAGCTGTGTTAAGGGGATGAGAACTGCTAGCCATGGGAATAGCAAGTGAAAAGCTCTGAGGACGGAAGGAACTTGGCAGGAATGAGGAGAGTAAAGGAAACCAGTGTTGCTGTGGCATGGTGAGATGTGATCAAGAGATAGAATGATATATTATGAGATAAAAATAATTTGACAGGAGCCATTTTTTTTCGGCCAAAGAGCAGTAGGAAATCTTGGAACCATTTCATACAAAAATGACATGATTCAACTTATGTTTTAAAAGTGAATCATCTTTGTAGCTATGGAAAATAGCCAATAGCGAGATAAAAATGGAAGCAGGGAGATAAGAGTGAGATTCACAGTTGTGCCGGTTGGAAATGCTGACGATGCTTTAACTAGGATGGAGGACAGTCGAAATGAGCAGGTTGAGATATAATTGGGAGTGATAAATAGGGTGATAAATTGGATAAAAGGAGTGAGGACACTGGAAGAATAAGTTAAAAGATGATATGTCACTTACGGAGATGCTAAAGAATAGAGAAGAGTATTGGGGGAAGAGGGAGCAAAATTTCCTTTTTTGGGGGGAGAAAGTATAAGACAAAGAGAAAAGGTGATTCCAGATAATTTCCTGAGGCCATTCATAACTGCACATGATCACAGGAGGAATGGCTAGCCCAGGACCAAAAAACGGACTAGTGAGGCAGGAGGAAACCTTGAAGCGTGTAGTGATGTAGATGCCAAGAGAAGAGAGGTGTTCAAGAAGGAGGGTTGAAAAACTAACTTGAATGTCACTGAGCCATCATGCAAGAATATAATGGAGAGAGTCAGTGGGATTTGGGGAATGTATAGCTCCAGGGTGACCTTGAAGGCAAAATCTCAATTGTTTTGATTAGCTAGGAAGCACAGTTTGGTTAGCTAGAAAGCTTCCTAGGGGGCTCTACGGTAAAGAATCCACCTGCAATGCAGGAGATGTGACAGGAGCCTGGGATTTGATCCCTGGGTCAGGAAGATCCCCTGGGGAAGGAAATGACAACCCACTCCAATGTTCTTTCCTGGGAAGTCCCATGGACAGAGGACCCTGGCAGTCAAGGGAGAAAGGGAAAGATATACCCAACTGAATTAAGAGTTCTAGAGAATAGCAATGATAGATAATGTAAATAAATAGAGGAAAACAATAGAATGGGAAAAATTAGAGATCTTGTTGGTAGTTCATGGTGAAAAGGTGTTGGATTCGTGATCTCTGAAGATTTAGCTTTGAGACCAGAGACCAGGCTTGACCACTCAGGGCTCTTGTGTGGTACAAGTTTTATTACAGTGAAAAGTGGCAGAGAAAGCTTCTGATGTAGACATCAGAAGGGGTGGAGAGTGCCCCACTCGCTAGTCTTTAGCGAGGGAATTATATACTTCTTAATTTGTTATTATAATAAATCAAAAGAATGTCTCAAGCTTGTGAATATTCTACCAGACCCACTTCCACAATTTACATTTTAGGATAACAGGATTAGAATTTAACAATAGAAAGATCTTACCAGACCCACTCCCATAATTGACATTCTAAGATATCAGGATTAGTCAGAAGGTTTTCAGGAAAGAGAAACTTTCCTCAAGCAGGATACATTGTTGTTATATAATGCCTAGTACAGAGTTAAACTGAGTTGTTTGTTGTGTGTACTAAGGAATGTAGAGGAAAAGAAAAAAAAAAAAAAAGATTGTCCTTTCCTCCTCCTTGAGAATTCTGGATCCCTGTCTCCTCTTCCAGAACCCCAGACTCATCTTTCCTCGGGGACTCCTGGACTTCTTATCAACCTGCCTAGAAATTGACTCTCTCATCATCAAGAAAACTGGAAATATAAAGTGGACATTTCATGCAAGAATGGGCATGATAAAAGACTGAAACCTGAAGGACCTAACTGAAGCAGCAGAGATTAAGAAGAGGTGGCAAGAATACACAGAAGAACTATACAAAAAAGATCTAAATGACCTGGATAACCATGATGCTATTAAAGTGCTGTACTCAGTATGTCAGCCAATTTGGAAAACTCTGCAGTGGCCACAGGACTGGAAAAGTTTTCATTCCAGTCCCAAAGAAGGGCAATGCCAAAGGATGTTCAAACTATTGTACAATTGCGTTCATTTCCCATACTCAAAATCCTTCAAGCTAGGCTTCAGCAGTAAAGTTGGAAGTTAAAAGGAAGAAAAGTGTAAGGTGGTCAGCAAACGGAATGCTAAAGTGGAGATTTTTAATGTAGAGTAGTTATTGACATTGAAAAGTCCAGGGTGTGACCATTTGACTAGGTGGCTGAGGTGGAGGAAAGAATATGATAGTTAAAGATGAGGAAGTCAAGGAACTGAGACTTGAGTTGTGAGGCAAATCATCTACGTGGATAATGATGTCACCCAGAAAAAAGCCAGGCATCGTGATAGAAATAAGATGTGGGATAAAAATGCAATGAAACAAGTGAAAATCTTCAGCCAGTGAATAGAGGGTTAGCAAACACCTGGAAATGAAAATGAAACCTGTAAACTGTATTCTCTATCTGGTCATTTGATAATTCTGTTTTTGATTTCATCATTACAATAGCCACCTTAAATATAACAGGCTGCAAACACAGGCTTCTACTAAACTGTCCCCATTACACCTATGTGCTTATGTATTTATATTCCACTGTAGTGACTAGATATAGCCACTATAATTCCCATTATATTTCAAGTTAATTTTTTCCTTGGCGTGCACTGCAATTTGCATAGGCCATCATTGCTGCCCAAATCTATAGGATGATATTGGTATGTGAATTTTCTTTCTTTTTATTTTCTCTTACCAGTAGCACTGCCTTGAGATAAGCTTTATCATAATCTTCATTTCCCATAGTGTTTTTCCAAGTTTGTCTTCTTAATTAATTCCTATTTATTTTAGCATAGTATTTGTTCTTTTTTTTTTTTTCCTGAAGGCCACTACATTATTAGACTTCTTTCATCAATCCTATTTTGGGCTCCAATAATTCCCAGTACTTCTTTACTGATTACTTTTTCCCATATAAATTCTTGATTGAATCACATACACAGAAACACATATAAACTATTAGTGACTTAGATGAAGAATGGTCTTTTTAATATCTATGTGTTTTAAAATGTAACTCTTCCTTTCATTTTTGGTGCTAGGCCAATTATGTTAATTAGAGTATACTGAGAAAAGTACATATTTCCAGTCTCTGCACATATATTATTCAGTTTGATGAAGCTTCAATATATAAAAGCTTTTTGCAAAATGTGGTGTCAAAATGTTACAAGCTTTGGTCAGAATCTTGGCAGATTAAGTCAATTAAAAAGGTCAAGATAATGGTCTCTTATTTTACAGGAACTGTAAATGTACAGAATTTATTATCTAATTAAATGAAAGTCTGTAATTCAGTATTAGGACAGAGATTATAAATGCATCCAAATCAGGAAGTAGAAAACGTTGAGTTTTAATACAATCAAATATAAGATTGGCTGTCTAGTTCATTGTCATTTTCTTTTATTTTCCTTTGTTGTTCTGAAAAACCTTCTTGTTCCTATATAGACATAAGCATTTCCTAGTTAGCCAAGTTATCTCCATCACTAATTTTTGGTTGGTTAAATATCTGCTGAATTAAGACTGTCTTATTTATTTCTTTCCTATACTCAGTTAAAAAAAAATCATAGTATTGGTTGATTCACCTGTTTAACAAATATGGATGAATTACCTAGTCTCCTTTACAGTTTTCTAGGAAATGAGCAAATACCAGTGAACCAAATAAACAAAGAGCAAACTAAAATATTTTGCCTTCATCAGCTTACATGTGATTGAGAGGAGATAGAAAATAAAACTGTTTAAGTTATATGAGTATATTAGTGTCAATCAGTGTTCCACAGGGGACAAAAAAGGAAAACATCAAATTGGAATTGGGAATACTCAGTTCAGTTCAGTTCAGTCACTCAGTCACGTGCAACTTTTTGTGACACCATGGACTGCAGCATGCCAGTCCTCCCTGCCCATCACCAACTCACAGAGTTTGCTCAAATTCATGTCCATTAAGTCAGTAATGCCATCCAACCATCTCATCCTCTGTCGTCACCTTCTCCTCCTGCCTTCAATCTTTCCCAGAATCAGGATCTTCACATTAGGTGGTCAAAGTATTGGAGTTTCAGCTTTAACATCAGTCTTTCCAGGGAATATTCAGGACTGATTTCCTTTGGGACGGACTGGTTGGATCTCCTTGCAGTCCAAGGGACTCTCAAGAGTCTTCTCCAACACCACAATTCAAAAGCATGAATTCTTCAGCACTCAGCTTTCTTTTTTTTTTTACCTTTTTTTTCCCTTTTATTGTTTTTACCATACAATGCCATGATATCACCATGGGTTTACATATACTCCCCCTCCAGAACCCCCCTCCCTCTTCCCTCCCTCCTCCCTCCCCCCGGGAAATCTCGCTGCACCAGCCCCGAGCATCAATCCTGGGCTGGCGATTGATTAGACATGATAATTAACATGTTTCAATGACATTTTCCCATATCATCCCACCCTTACCCTCATCCACAGAGTCCACGAGTCTATTCTATACATCTGCTTTCTTTATAGTCCAACTCTCACATCCATACATGACCACTGGAAAAACCATAGCATTGACTAGACAGACCTTTGTTGGCAAAATAATGTCTCTGCTTTTTAATATGCTGTCTAAGTTGGTCATAACTTTCCTTCCAAGGAGTGTCTTATAATTTCATGCAGTCACCATCTGCAGTGATTTTGGAGCCCCCCCAAAATAAAGTCTGTCACTGTTGCCACTGTTTCCCCATCTATTTGCCATGAAGTTATGGGACCAGATGCCATGATCTTAGTTTTCTGAATGTTAAACTTTAAGCCAACTTTTTCACTCTCCTCTTTCACTTTCATCAAGAGGTTCTATAGTTCTTCTTTACTATCTGCCATAAAGGTGGTGTCATCTGCATGTCTGAGGTTATTGATATTTCTCCTGGCAATCTTCATTCCAGCTCATGCTTCATCCAGTCCAGCATTTCTCATGATGTCCTTTGCATATAAGTTAAATAAGCAGGGTGACAGTATATAGCCTTGACGTACTCCTCTTCCTGTTTGAACCAGTCTGTTTTTCCATGTCCAGTTCTAACTGATGCTTCCTGACCTGAATACAGATTTCTGAAGAGGCAGGTCAGGTGGTCTGGTATTCCCATCTCTTTAAGAATGTTCCACAGTTTGTTGTGATCCACACAGTCAAAGGCTTTGGCATAGTCAATAAAGCAGAAATAGATGTTTTTCTGGAACTCTTGCCTTTTCAATGATCCAGTGGATGTTGGCAATTTGATCTCTGGTTCCTCTGCCTTTTCTAAATCCAGTTTGAACCTCTAGAGTTTCATGGTTCATGTACTGTTGAAGCCTGGCTTGGAGAATTTTGAGCATTACTTTACTAGCGTGTGAGATGAGTGCAATTGTATGGTAGTTTGAGCATTCTTTGGCATTGCCTTTTTAGGGATTGGAATGAAAAAACGGATTTTTCCAGTCCTGTGGCCACTGCTGAGTTTTCCAAATTTGCTGGTATATTGAGTGTGGCACTTTCACAGCATCATCTTTCAGGATTTGAAATAGCTTAACTGGAATTCTATCACCCCCACTAGCTTTGTTTGTAGTGATGCTTTTTAAGACCCACTTGACTTCGCATTCCAGGATGTCTGGCTCTAGGTGAGTGATCATATAATCATGATTATCTGGGTTATGAAGATCTTTTTTGTATAGTCCTTCTCTGTGGTTTTGCCACCTCTTCTTAATATCTTCTGCTTCTGTTAGGTCCATATCATTTCTTTTCTTTATTGTGCCCATCTTTGCATGATATGTTCTCTTGGTATCTCTAATTTTCTTGAAGAGATCTCTAGTCTTCCCCATTCTATTGTTTTCCTCTATTTCTATGCACTGATCACTGAAGAAGGCTTTCTTATCTCTCCTTGCTATTCTTTGGAACTCTGCATTCAAATGGGTATATCTTTCCTTTTCTCCTTTGATTTTTTGCTTCTCTTCTTTTCACAGCTATTTGTAGAGCCTCCCTGGTAAAATTTAAAATCAGGTACTCAGGAAGACCTCACTGAGAAGGGAAAACCTTTGATTAAAAACTACATGGACGTGAGTAAATGAGGGCTACGTTTATCAGGAATAGGAAGTGTAAAGGCCTTGGATTGGCAGCTCTGTGGTTGTGGAAAAGCATGAAAGCCCGTGTGGCTGGAGGGTGTAGGAGAGGATGAGAGTGGAAGGAAATGCCATATCATGGAGAACTTAGACTTTGATCATGCCAGTGTGAGAACTTTGACTTTTCCTTCCATTGGTTCTGGAAATTAATGAACATAGAAATGAAATCATCTGACTTGTGTTTTAAAACAGTCAATCTGTGTTGGGCATAAACTGTACAAAGAACATGGGTAAAAGCAGGGAGAACAGCATATGTTGAAATCACAGTGGATTATAACAGGTTGTTGGGGGCAAAGATGTTGAGGAGCAGCTGCATTCTGAATGTATTTTAGAGACAAGACCAACTGTAGAAATCTGTGACAAAAGTATGCATTGGAATGCATGACAAGGAAAGGAGATCGAAAAACTTGTGTTCTTTTTTTCTTTTATTAAACTGAAAAAATATTTTTCTAAACTGTTCTATAATAGTACTGACTGATTTCTGTTCATTGGAAAGAAACCATGCTTGTGTAGTAATTCCTTTCCTTTGAGAAAATCACCAGTATAGCTTGTGTCAATACATAGATATTCAATATAAAACAAGTATCCATAAGTTTGTTTTCTACATATGTAATCTGTTTTTGGCTACCAAGAGGGGTAAATTTGGAGATTGGGATCAACACACATAAACTACTATATATAACATAAAAAACTAATAAAGACCTCTACTCTGTACTCCGTAATGTCTTATATGGGAATAGAATCTTAAAAAGAATGGATATATGTATATGCATAACTGATTCACTTTGCTACACAGCAGAAATTAACACAACATTATAAATCAACTATACTCCTATAGAAATTAATTAAAAAATAAAGCAAGTAATCCCTCAATGTTCTGGGAAAGAGTGTAAAAACAATCTATCTGAATCAGAGAACAGGCTCATCTTTGAGGGTGGATAGGATTTTAAAGTCTGTCCCTCCCCTCTTTAGACATAAGAAGCAGAAAGAGCTTAAACCAGGGGGAAGAAATCTGTCTGGATGTAAAGAATGGGGCTGTCCATTTGGGTCAGGATAAGGTCATATCTTTACCAGAGATCTGATGTACTTGATTGGTGCAGGATGAGGCTGGCACATAGGAATGAAGAAAAAAAGGGTTCTTACACTGCACATCTTTGTTACATGTAGCATATTTGGACCAATCATGAGGAAGTAAGTATCAGGACATGAGATTCTGAAGGTAAAGATTTTATCCAAGCCTGAGAAGTGACCAGTGCTAGAACATTCCCTAGTTTGGTGGCATTAACGTGGTAGCATGGCATGTGCTGTCATGAACAAGGATTAAAATTTAGACATGAAGCACTGTAACACTTCATTAAGCTGTTGACTGGATGTCACATCCAATGAGTGATCCTCTCAGAGGGGCATACCAGCTACAAATATTTGATGAAATAAAAATATAACAAAGAATTAATAACTAAAATAAGCAGACATTTTATAATGTCAGTTTACTCCTCTGGTTAAAATGTGCATATTTTAAAGGTATATTGTATTAGGATGTGGTGTTAGTCATTCAGTTCAGTTTAGTCACTCAGTCATGTCTGACTCTTTGTGACTCCATGGACTGCAGCATGCCAGGCTTCCCTGTCCATCACCAACTCCTAGAGCTTGCTCATACTCATTTTCATTGAGATAGTTGCTCAGTCATGTCCAACTCTTGCAGTTCCATGGACTGTAGTCCACCATGTTTCTCTGTCCATGGAATTTTCCAGGCAAGAATATTAGAGTGAGTTTCCATTCCCTTCTCCAGGGGCTCTTCCTGACCCAGGAATCCAACCCAGGTCACCTGTATTACAGGCAGATTCTTTATTATCTGAGGCACTAGGGAAGCCCTGTTAGGTGGAGATGTTACTTATTTTATGAAGCTTTGACAAAATTTTTTTTGGAGTATAGTTGATTTACAATGTTGTATTAGTTTCAGGTATATAACAAAGTGAATAATTTATCCATATACATATATTTATTCTCTTTTATATTTAGACCATTTAGACCATTACAGAGTATTGACCAGAGTTTTCAGTGCTATACAGTGGGTTCTTATTGGTTATCTATTTTATATATGTGTTACTCGCTCAGTTGTGTCTGATTCTTTGAGACCTCATGGACTGTAGCCTGCTAGCCTCCTCTGTCCATGAGTAAGTAAGCATTTCCTTCTCCAGGGAATCTTCCTGACTCACGATTTGAACCTGGGTCTCCTGCATTGCAAGCAGATTCTCTACTATCTGAGCCACCAGGGAAGCCCATTTTATGTGTAATAATGTGTATGTTTACTGAGGCATTCTTGAGCAATCTGAAATAAGTAGTGCAGCAATATAGGTCTAATTCATTTTTTTTTTCTTTTTGGCCTTAGATTAGTTAAGGTCTAGGAAAATCTCAGTTTCTGCATCTGTATTTTGATGGATTTTTACATGATAGTATACTGAAAAAGTCTGACTCAATGTATAAAAATAACATTAATTAAATTAGTTTGTTATATTATTGCCTCTTACTAAAATGTTAGGCTTAAAGAAAAATGGATGAGTGTTTATTTAAGACAGTCTTGTATGGTGATTAAGAATTTGAGTCCTGGAATTAGACGGCTCTGTGTTTATTCCCAGCTATCATTTTCTAGCTTTGTGGATGAGGCAAATTACTTAAATTTTGTATGCCCAGTTTCTTCATAAGCAAAATAACAATGGTAATCTTAATAGGCATCTGCAAAGACCAATCTATATTTCTGTCTATCTAGATCTATCTGTAGATACAGAGATAAGATAAAGATATATAACCATCCTAATACTAGTACCTACTGCATGATAAAAACTAAAACAACTTAGTTATTATCCTTGGGAATAATTTTTCCATTAAAATCTTGAGATTTTGGCACCTCTGAATTATATTATTTACTCATTTATGCATGCAACAAATATTGAAGACCTACTCTGTGCCAAATCATTTACTAGGCCCCGGAGATATAGCTGTGATCCACAGGAACATAACACTGGCACTTACAGATCTTACAGTCGACAGGGGGCAGAATAGGCCACCCCAAGATGGGTCCACAAGGTCCAAAAAACCCACTTTCACATGTGGATTCTTTTGTTCATAAGGTCCAAAAATCCCAGGAAGAACTTTTTACTTCTCAAGCTGCCTTAAAGAATTTAGATAGAAAGCCTGGTTTCAGGAAGAGAACTATTACCAGGGATAACTACAAACATTGTGGGCTAGATGTGGTAAGCTGTGGGGAGCACAGCACGGTCTGTTTATTTAAATTTTTCTCTGTGTCCCATTGTCTCTGTGTGACATGACAAACTTTAGCTTAGCAAACATTTGCTCTTCCATCTTGTGAAGTGTCTTCCTTCCCTTTGAAGCCACCGACCCCTGAACCCTTCTTCTCAGTTTGGTGTGGCATTTAAGCCTCAATGTTGTGACACACTTAATGTCTTTTGTGATTAAGTGAGGCTCCCATATATACAAATTTAATTTTTCTCCTAATCATCTGTCAATTAAATTATTATGCAAGCCAAAAGAACCTCGAAGGGTAGAGGAAAAAATTTCCGCCCTTACACAGTATAGGCTTATATAAGCCAGGCTTCAGCAATACGTGAACTGTGAACTTCCAGATGTTTTAGAAAAGGCAGAGGGACCAGAGATAAAATTGCCAACATCTGTTGGATCACCAAAAAAGCAAGAGAGTTCCAGAAAAACATCTATTTCTACTTTATTGACTATGCCAAAGCCTTTGACTGTGGGATCACAATAACCTGTGGAACATTCCTCTTAAAGAGATGGGAATACCAGACCACCTGATCTGCCTCTTGAGAAATCTGTATGCAGGTCAGGAAGCAACAGTTAGAACTGGACGTGGAACAGCAGACTGATCCCAAATTGGAAAAGGAGTACATCAAGGCTGTATACTGTCACCCTGCTTATTTAACTTATATGCAGAGGACATCATGAGAAACGCTGGGCTGGAGGAAGTACAAGCTGTAATCAAGATTGCCAGGAGAAATATCAATAACCTCAGATATGCAGATGACACCACCCTTATGGCAGATAGCGAAGAAGAACTAAAGAGCCTCTTGATGAAAGTGAAACAGGAGAGCGAAAAGTTAGCTTAAAGCTCAACATTCAGAAAACTTAAATTATGGCATCTGGTCTCACCACTTCATGGCAATAGATGGGGAAACAATGGAAACAGTGGCAGACTTTATTTTGGGGGGACTCCAAAATCACTGTAGATGGTGGCTGAAGCCATGAAATTAAAATATGCTTACTCCTTGGAAGGAAAGTTATGACCAACTTAGACAGCATACTAAAAAGCAGAGACATTATTTTGCCGACAAAGATCCGTATAGTCAAGGCTATGGTTTTTCCAATGGTCATGTATGTATATGAGAGTTGGACTATAAAGAAGGCTGAGCGCCGAAGAATTGATACTTTTGAACTGTAGTGTTGGAGAAGACTCTTGAGAGTCCCTTGGACTGCAAGGAGATCCAACCAGTCCATCCTAAAGGAAATCAGTCCTGAATATTCCCTGGAAGGACTGATGTTGTAGCTGAAGTTCCAATACTTTGACCACCTAATGTGAAGAGCTGACTAACTGGAAAAGACTCTGATGCTAGGAAAGACTGAAGGCAGGAGGAGAAGGTGAGGACAGAGGATGAGGTGGTTGGATGGCATCACCGACTCAATGCACATGAGTTTGAGTAAAGCCCTGGAGTTGGTGATGGACAGGGAGACCTGGCGTGCTGCAGTCCATGGGGTCTCAAAGAGTCAGACATGACTGAGTGACTGAACTGAACTGATACAATATAGGACATGATGTATTTAAAATATTGAAAAAGCAAATGCAAACCTGCAAAATGAAATTAACAGGTTTTAAAGGTTTATGTGTGCATAATCAGTCTCTTCAGGTGTGTCCTACTCTTTGAATCATATGGACTGTAGCCCGCCAAGCTCCTCTGCCAATGGGATTCTCCAGGCAAGAATACTGCAGTGGGTTGCCAGGTCAAATCTAAGCTTTAATAATTTTTTGCTGTTCTTAAAATTGTATTTAAGATAAAAGAGATAAGGGAATATACAGATTTAGTGTAATTTTCATCTAAATACCAATGATTTTTTTTATAAGACTAGAATAAGTTATTCTAAAATTTACATGGAAACAGAGTGGTAAAGAATCTGCTTACTAGTACAGGAGCCAGCTGCAGGAGACATGGGATCAATCCCTGTGTCAGGAAGATCACCTGGAGAAGGAAATGACAACCCACTTCAGTATTCTTGCCTGTAAAATTCCATGGACATAGGAGTCTGGAAGGCTGCAGTCCATGGGGTTACAGAGAGTCAGACAGGACTTAGCGACTGAGCACACATATGTGGAAGCACAAAAGACCCTGAATAGCCAAAGCAACCTTGAGAAAGAAGGATAACGCTGGAAATGTTATACTCCTTGATATCAAACTATACTGCAAAGCTCCTCTAATAAAAACAGTTTGATCCTGGCACAAAAACAGACATATAGATCAGTGAAACAGAAGAGAGAGCCCAGAAATGAACCCACAGAATATAAGCAATTAATCTATAACAAACAAGGAAGAATATACAATGGGGAAAAGAAAGCCTCTTCAATAAGTGATGTTGGAAAAATTGGACCGCTACATGTAAAAGAGTAAAACTGAATTATTTTCTCACACCATACACAAAAATAAATTCAAAACAGATTAAAGGCCTAAATGAAAGACCAGAAACATTTATTTTTATTTTTTATTTTTTAAATTTGATGATTTTTTTAAAAATTAGATTTGCCATACAATGACATGATATCGCCATGGGTTTACATACGCTCCCCCTCCAGAACCCCCCCCCTCCTCCCTCCCCCCTGGAAATCTCAGTGCACCAGCCCCGAGCATCAATCCTGGGCTGGCGATTGATTACACATATGATAATTAACATGTTTCAATGCCATTCTCCCATATCATCCCACCCTTGCCCTCATCCACAGAGTCCACAAGTCTGTTCTATATATCTGCGTTCCTTTTGCTGTCTTGCATGCTGGGTTCTCGTTACCGTCTTTCTAAATTCCATATATATGCGTTAGTATACTGTATTGTTGTTTTCCCTTCTGGCTTACTTCACTCTGGATAATGGGCTCCAGTTCCGTCCACCTGAGTAGAACTGATTCAAATGAATTTTTTTTTTAATGCTGAGTAATATTCCATTGTGTATATGTACCACAACTTTCTTATCCATTCGTCAGTTGATGGGCATCTAGGTTGCTTCCATGTCCTGGCTATTGTAAACAATGCAGCGATGAACATTGGGGTACACGTGGCTCTTTCAATTCTGGTTTCCTCGGTGTATATGCCCAGCAGGGGGATTGCTGGGTCATATGGCAGGTTTATTTGAAGTTTTTTAAGGAACCTCCACACTGTTTTCCATAGTGGCTGTACTAGTTTGCATTCCCACCAACAGTGTAAGAGAGTTCCCTTTTCTCCACATCCTCTCCAGCATTTATTACTTGTAGATTTTTGGATTGCAGCCATTCTGACTGGTGTAAAGTGATATCTCATTGTGGTTTTGATTTGCATATCTCTGATAATGAGTGATGTTGAGCATCTTTTCATGTGTTTGTTAGCCATTTTTATGTCTTCTTTGGAGAAATGTCTGTTAAGTTCTTTGGCCCACTTTTTGATTGGGTCGTTTATTTTTCTCGAATGGAGCTGCAGGAGTTGCTTGTATATTTTTGAGATTAATTGTTTGTCCGATGCTTCATTGGCTATTATTTTCTCCCACTGTGAAGGCTGCCTTTTCACCTTGCTTATAGTTTCCTTTGTTGTGCAGAAGCTTTTAATTTTAATTAGGTCCCATTTGTTTATTCGTGCTTTTATTTCTGGGAGGTGGGTCATGGAGGATCCCGCTTTGGTTTATGTCAGAGAGTGTTTTGCCTATGTTATCCTCTAGGAGTTTTATAGTTTCTGGTCTTATGCTTAGATCTTTGGTCCATTTTGAGTTTATCTTTGTGTATGGTGTTAGAAAGTGTTCTAGTTTCATTCTTTTACAAGTGGCTGTCCAGTTTTCCCAGCACCACTTGTTAAAGAGATTGTCTTTTCTCCATTGTATATTCATGCCTCCTTTGTCAAAGATAAGGTGTCCATAGACGTGTGGGTTTATCTCTGGGCTTTCTATTTTGTTCCATTGATCTATATTTCTGTCTTTGTGCCAGTACCATATTGTCTTAGTGACTGTGGATTTGTAGTATAGCCTAAAGTCAGGTAGGTTGATTCCTCCAGTTCCATTCTTCTTTCTCAAGATTGCTTTGGCTATACGAGGTTTTTTGTATTTCCATACAAATTGTGAAATTATTTGTTCTAATTTTCTGAAAAAGACCTCTGGTAGCTTGATAGGAATTGCATTGAATCTATAGATTGCTTTGGGTAGTATACTCATTTTCACTATATTGATTCTTCCAATCCACGAACACGGCACATTTCTCCATCTGTTTGTGTCCTCTTTGATTTCTTTCATCATTTTTTTATAGTTTTCTATATACAAGTCTTGTTTCTTTAGGTAGAAATACTCCTAAGTATTTTATTCTTTTTGTTTCGATGGTGAATGGAATTGTTTCCTTAATTTCTCTTTCTGTTTTCTCATTGTTAGTGTATAGGAATGCCAGGGATTTCTGTGTGTTGATTTTGTATCCTGCAACTTTGCTATATTCACTGATTAACTCTAGTAATTTTCTCGTAGAGTCTTTAGGGTTTTCAATATAGAGGATCATGTCATCTGCAAACAGAGAGCGTTTAACTTCTTCTTTTCCAATCTGGATTCCTTTAATTTCTTTATCTGCTCTGATTGCTGTGGCCAAGACTTCCAAAACTATGTTAAAAAGTAGTGGTGAGAGTGGGCACCCTTGTCTTGTTCCTGACTTCAGGGGAGATGCTTTCAGTTTTTCACCATTGAGGATAATGTTTGCTGTGGGTATGTCATATATAGCTTTTATTATATTGAGGTATGTTCCCTCTATTCCTGCTTTTTGGAGGGTTTTTATCATAAATGGATGTTGAATTTTGTCAAAAGCTTTCTCTGCATCTATTGAGATAATCATGTGATTTTTATTTTTCAATTTGTTAATGTGGTGTATTACACTGATTGATTTGTGAATATTGAAGAATCCTTGCATCCCTGGGATAAAGCCTACTTGATCATGATGTATGATATTTTTAATATGTTGTTGGATTCTATTTGCTAGAATTTTGTTAAGGATTTTTGCATCTATGTTCACCAGTGATATTGGCCTGTAGTTTTCTTTTTTTGTGGCATCTTTGTCAGGTTTTGAAATTAGGGTGATGGTGGCCTCGTAGAATGAGTTTGGAAGTTTACCTTCCTCTGCAATTTTCTGGAAGAGTTTGGTAGCATAGGTGTTACCTCTTCTCTAAATTTTTTGTAGAATTCAGCTGTGAAGCCATCTAGTCCTGGGCTTTTGTTTTTTGGAAGATTTCTGGTTACGGTTTAAATTTCTGTGCTTGTGATGGGTCTATTAGTATTATCTATCTCTTCCTGGTTTAGTCTTGGAAAGTTGTACTTTTCTAGGAATTTGTCCATTTCATCCAGGTTGTCCAGTTTATTCGCATATAGTTGCTGATAATAGTCTCTTATGATCCTTTGTATTTCTGTGTTTTCTGTTGTGATCTCTCCGTTTTCATTTCTAATTCTGTTGATTTGGTTCTTCTCCCTTTGTTTCTTGATGAGTCTGGCTAATGGTTTGTCAGTTTTATTTATCTTCTCAAAGAACCAGCTTTTGGCTTGGTTGATTTTTGCTATGGTCTCTTTTGTTTCCTTTGCATTTATTTCTGCCCTGATCTTTAAGATTTCTTTCCTTCTACTAGTCCTGGGCTTCTGCATCTCTTCCATTTCTAGTTGCTTTAGGTATAAAGTAAGGTTATTTATTTGACTTTTTTCTTGTTTCCTGAGGTGAGCTTGTATTGCTATGAACTTTCCCCTTAGCTCTGCCTTTACGGAGTCCCATAGGTTTTGGGCTGTTGTGTTTTCATTTTCATTCATTTCTATGCATAACTGAATTTCTTTTTTGATTTCTTCTGTGAGTTGTTGGTTATTCAGCAGTGTGTTGTTGAGCCTCCATATGTTGGAAGTTTTGAATGGTTTTCTCCTGTAATTGATATCTAATCTCACTGCATTGTGGTCAGAAAAGATGCTTGGGATGATTTCAATATTTTTGAATTTACCAAGGCTAGATTTATGGCCCAGGATGTGATCTATCCTGGAGAAGGTCCCATGTGCGCTTGAGAAAAAGGTGAAATTCCTTGTTTTGGGGTGGAATGACCTATAGATATCAATTAGGTCTAATTGGTCTATTGTATCATTTAAAGTTTGAATTTCCTTGTTACTTTTCTGTTTAGTTGATCTATCCATTGGTGTGCGTGGTGTATTAAAGTCTCCCACTATTATTGTGTTGTTGTTAATTTCCCCTTTCATACTTGTTAGTATTTGCCTTACATATTGTGGTGCTCCTATGTTGGGTGCATAAATATGTATAATTGTTATTTCTTCTTCTTGGATTGATCCTTTGATCATTATGTAATGTCCATCTTTATCTGTTTTCACAGCCTTTATTTTAAAGTCTATTTTATCTGATATGAGTATTGCCACTCCTGCTTTCTTTTGGTCTTTATTTGCATGGAATATCTTTTTCCAGCCTTTAACTTTCAGTCTATATGTGTCCCTAGGTTTGAGGTGGGTCTCTTGTAGACAACATATATAGGGGTCTTGTTTCTGTATCCAATCGGCCAATCTTTGTTTGATGGTTGGGGCATTCAACTCGTTTACATTTAAGGTAATTATTGATAAGTATGATCCCGTTGCCATTTACTTTATTGTTTTGGGTTCGAGATTATATACCCCATCCATGTTTCCTATCTAGGAAAGATCCTTTAGCATTCGTTGGAGGGCTGGTTTGGTGTTGCTGAATTCTCAGCTTCTGCTCGTCTGAAAAGCTTTTGACTTCTCCTTCAAATTTGAATGAGATCTTTGCTGGGTACAGTAATCAGGGCTGTAGATTATTTTCTTCCATGACTTTATAATGCTCTGCCATTCCCTTCTGGCCTGAAGCGTTTCTATTGAGAGATCAGCTGTTATCCTTATGGGATTCCCCTTGTGGGTTACTTTTTGCTTCTCCCTTGCTGCTTTTAATATTTGGTCTTTGTATTTGATATTTGTTAATTTGATTAATATGTGTCTTGGGGTGTCCCGCTTGGGGTTCATTCTATTTGGGACTCTCTGTGTTTCTTGGACCTGAGTGGTTATTTGCTTTCCCAATTTAGGGAAGTTTTCTACAATTATCTCTTCAAGAATTTTCTGATGGTCTTTCTATTTGTCTTCTTCTTCTGGGACTCCTATGATTCGAATATTAGTGTGTTTAACAGTGTCCCAGAGGTCTCTGAGATTGTCCTTGTTTCTTTTAATTCTTTTTCATTTTTCCTTTTTGTTTTGTTTATTTCTGCCATCCTGTCTTCTACCTCACTTATCCTGTCTTCTATCTCTGTTATTCTACTGTTAGTTCCCTCCAGGGTGTTTTTGATCTCATTTATTGCATTATTTATTGTAGTTTGACTCTTTTTCATTTCTTCTAAGTCCTTGTTAAAGCTTACCTGCATCTTCTCAATCCTTGCCTGCAGGTTATTGAACTGCAACTCCAATTTATTTTCCAGGTTTTGGATCATTTTCACTATCATTATTCGGAATTCTTTATCAGGTAGACATCCTGGAGGACATTTATCCTGTTCCTTTACCTGCTGGGTATTTCTCTGCCTTTTCATTTTGTTTATCTTGCTGTGTTGTCACTTTATTGTGGGGGTTCCTCACTATGGGAGGGGTTGGATGTGTGGTTTGAAAAAGTTTCCTGGTTGGGCTCCTAAGCGGTTCCCTCTGCTTGTTTTAGCGTCTTCTGTTTGCTGGTCTCTTCAGTGTCTATTCAGCGCTCTGGGGTTTGCCCCGCTCCCGGCGAGTGCGCTTTCCCCGCCCCCTCTGCTCAGGCTCTCGGTCGCCCCTCCTGGCGCGGTTGGGGGTGCGGCTTCTCTCCTCCTCAGGCCCAGCCAGTCGGTTTTCTCAGCGTGCAGCTGGGCATGTCTTCTTAGGTGTGAGAAGCGCAGAACTCTGGCTGCAACTGTCCAGAATCCCCAGAGGTCTTGGCTAGCACCCAATTCTGCCCGTGGTTTGGGAGCAGAAGCCTCGCTGGGGCTGCTCTCCGGCGGGGGCTGGGCGGGTCCGCAGCCCACAGCTACCCACTCTGCCTGGCTGTCTCACGCAGCGGACTGAGTCCTCCCTGCCCTTTGTCCTGTGCGGAGCCTGGGGGGGGGGGAGGTGGGTCTTCCTCGGGAAGGCTACCCAGCAGTCTGTCTCCGGTTAGCACCCTTGGTTAGGACCCTCAGTCTGCCCCAGGCGTTCAGTCCCAGTCCTCTCCCTAAGCGCGCTGGCTCGTGGGGAATGGGGAGCCCAGGCCGCTGCTCCGCTGGGAGTTGCAGTTAGAGACGTACTCTGGGGGGCTTAATTATTTATCCGCTTCTACTCCCGGCTATTTTGCCCTCTGAGATTCGCCTCAGATCCGCCAGGGATAATGTTTCCTGGTGTTCGGAAACCTTTCTCTCTTTTGAGACTCCCCTTCCAAGATGGATCTCCGTCCCTAACTCTTTGCCTCTCTTTTTACTTTTTTTTTTTGGTCCTACCTTGTTTCGTCGGCAATGGGCTGCCTTTCCAGATGCCTGATGTCCTCTGCCAGCATTCAGAAGTTGTTTTATGGAGTTTGCTCTGTTTTTAAATGTTCTTTTGGTGTATTTGTTGGGGAGAGTGTGGACTCCCCGTCCTATTCCTCTGCCATCTTAGTTCCCTCCCAGAAACTTTTTGATATTAGTCTTGGCAATATTTGGAGGGAAGAGATATGTCTTTTCAGGCAAGGGAAAAAAGAGAAAAAATAAACAAATGGGATTACATCACACTGAAAAGCTTTTGCACAGTGAAGGAAACCATCAACCAAACAAAAAGGCTGTCTACTGTATGGGAGAAGATGTTTGCAAACAAACGATCTATTCAATAAGGTGCTAATATCCCCAATATAGGAAGAACTCTTACAACTCAGCACCAAAAAACCAAATAGCCTGAGTAACAAATGGGCAGAGGATCTGAATAGACATTTTTCCAAAGAAGACATATGATCAGCAGACACATGACTAAATGCTCCACATCACTTATCATCAGAGAAATGCAAGGCAAAACCATAGTGAGTTATCACCTCACATCTGTCAGAATGGCTGTCATCAAAAAACAAAGAGAACAAAACCAAGTAAATGTTGGTAAGGTTGTGGAGAAAAGCGAATATTTGTGCACTGTTGGTGGGAATGTAAATTGGTGTAGCCACTATGGAAAACAGAAGGGAAATTCCTCAAAGCATTAAAATAGAACTACCATAAAATCCAGTAATTCTCATCCTAGATATTTATCTGAAGAAAACACTAATTAAAGGATTTCCCAGGAGGCTCAGTGGGTTAAGAGTCTGCTTGCAATGCAGGAGATGCAGGAGTTAAGGGTTTGATCCCCGGGTTGGCAAGATCTCCTGGAGGAGGACATGACAACCCACTCCAATATTCTTGCCTGGAGAATCCCATGGACAGAGGAGCCTGGTGGGCTACAGTCCGTAGAGTCACAAAGAGTTAGATACAACTGAAGCAACTAAGCACATACACATACACACACACAATACTAATTCAAAAAGGTATATGTACCCCTATATTTATTGCAGAATTATTTATGATAGTCAAGGTATGGAAGTAATCTAAGTGACCATAAATAGATGAATGGATGTGTGTGTGTGTGTGTGTGTGTGTATACACAGATATATATCACACAATGGAATATTTCTCAGCCATAAACAAGAATGACATGTTGTCATTTTATGACAATATGGATATTAGTTCAGTTCAGTTCAGTCACTCAGTCGTGTCCTACTCTTTGTGACCCCATGGACTGCAGCATGCCAGACTTCCCTGTCCATCACCAACTTCCAGAGCTTCAGTTCAGTTCGGTTCAGTTCAGTTCAGTCACTCAGTCGTGTCCTACTCTTTGTGACCCCATGAATCACAGCATGCCAGGCCTCCCTGTCCATCACCAACTCTTGGAGTCCACCCAAACCCATGGCCATCGAGTCGATGATGCCATCCAGCCATCTCATCCTCTGTCGTCCCCTTCTCCTCCTGCCCTCAGTCTTTTCTAGCATCAGGGTCTTTTCCAATGAGTCAGTTCTTCCCATGAGGTGGCCAAAGTATTGGAGTTTCAGTTTCAACATCAGTCCTTCCAGTGAACACTCAGGACTGATCTTTAGGATGGACCAGTTGGATCTCCTTGCAGTCCAAGAGACTCTCAAGAGCCTTCTCCAACACCACAGTTCAAAAGCATCAATTCTTCAGCACTCAGCTTTCTTTATAGTCCAACTCTCACATCCATACATTACTACTGGAAAAAACATAGCCTTGATTAGACGGACCTTTGTTGGCAAAGTAATGTCTCTGCTTTTTAATATGCTGTCTAGGTTGGTCATAACTTTCCTTTTAAGGAGTAAGCACCTTTTTATTTCATGGCTGCAGTCACCATCTACAGTGGTTTTGGAGCCCAGAAAAATAAAGTCAGCCACTGTTTCCCCATCTATTTCCCATGAAGTGATGAGACCAGATGCCATGATCTTAGTTTTCTGAATGTTGAGCTTTAAGCCAACTTTTTGACTCTCCTCTTTCACTTTTTTCAAGAGGCTCTTCAGTTCCTCTTCACTTTCTGCCATAAGGGTGGTGTCATCTGCGTATCTGAGGTTATTGATATTTCTCCCTGCCATCTTCATTCCAGCTTGTGCTTCCTCCAGCCCAGCGTTTCTCATGATGTACATGGCATAGCAGGTAAATAAGCAGGGTGACAATATACAGCCTTGACGTACTGCTTTTCCTATTTGGAACCAGTCTGTTTTTCCATGTCCAGTTCTAACTGTTGCTTCCTGACCTGCATACAGGTTTCTCAAGAGGCAGATTAGGTGGTCTGGTATGCCCGTCTCTTTCAGAATTTTCCAGTTTATTGTGATCCACACAGTCAAAGACTTTGGTATTGTCAATAAAGGAGAATTAGTTGTTTTTCTGGAACTCTTGCTTTTTTGATTATCCGTCAGATGTTGGTAATTTGATCTCTGGTTCCTCTGCATTTTCTAAAACCAGCTTGGATATCTGGAAGTTCACGGTTCACATATTGCTGAAGCCTGGCTTGGAGAATTTTGAGCATTACTTTATTAGTGTGTGAAATGAGTGCAATTGTGTGGTAGTTTGAGCATTCTTTGGCATTTCTTTTCTTAGGGATTGGAATGAAAACTGACCTTTTCCAGTCCTGTGGCCATTGCTGAGTTTTCCATATTTGTTGGTGTATTGAGTGCAACGCTTTCACAGCGTCATCTTTCAGAATTTGAAATAGCTCAACTGGAATTCCATTACCTCCACTAGGTTTGTTTGTAGTGATGCTTCTTAAGGCCCCGAGCTTACTCAAACTCATGTCCATCAAGCTGGTGATGCCATCCAACCATCTCATCCTTTGTTGTCCCCTTCTCCTCCCAGCTTCAATCTTTCCCAGAATCAGGGTCTTTTCCAATGAGTCAGTTGTTTGTATCAGGTGGCCAAAGTATTATAGTTTCAGCTTCAGCTTCACCAGTCCTTTCAATTAATATTCGGGTTTGATTTCCTTTAGGATTGACTATTTAGATTTCCTTGCAGTCCAAGGGACTCTCAAGAGTCTTCTCCAGCACCACAGTTCAAAAGCATCAATTCTTTGGCACTCAGTCTCTTTATAGTCTCTCACATCCATACATAACTACTGAAAAAAACATAGCTGTGACTATACAGACCTTGGTCGACAAAATGATGTCTCTGCCTTTTAATACACTGTTTAAGAAGTGCGATTTGGGGTATTTCCCAAAGAAAATAGGGACATAAAATGATTACAGAAAATTCCCCCAGTATTTTGAGAAGGTGTGACTATTACTGCCTCACTTTGAAATAAGAAGTGGTATCAGATGTACTGGCTAAGTTTTTTTTAATTTCTTAAATTATTTTTCAACCCTTAGTATTTAAATATTGAATTGATATTTTCATTTACTTAATTTTATTGAAATATAATTTACATGCAATAAAATTCACTCACTTTTATGTACAATTTGATGAATTTGACAGTGTACCTATCATTGTAACCCACCACTACAGTCAAGTTATTGAACATGTCCATCACCCAGAAAAACTCCCCGTGTGCCTATGCCATCAGTATACTGACTCCCTTCCCGAGTCCTAATCAACAACTAATCAAGTTTTTTTACTATAGATAACTTTTGCCTTTTTAAGAATTCCATATAAATAGAATCCTAGAATATGTACTCTGTTTTTATCTTTTGCTCATTATAACATTTTTGAGACTTATCTATGTACATTCATGTCTTATTTCACTCCTTTTTTATGGATGAGTAGTATGGCTATTCCTAAATTTGTTTACCTATTTACCTATTGATGCCAATTTGGGTTGTGTTTCATTTAAAATCATTGCAAATAAAGGTGTTTTCTATGTGAGTGGTAATTCTTATTATCTTTATATATTTAAGATACAAGTCCTTTGCTATAAATACACATGTATTCATACACACATGTAAAATCTTTTCCTGGTTGTCTTTTAATTTTCTTAATGTTGTTTTCTGAAGTATAGAAATTTTACACTTTGTGAATTACACTTTATCAGTTATTTATGGTTTATTCTTTTTGTTTCTTTTCCACCCTGCCTCAGAAATTTTTGAGTTTATAGTAAAGAAGTCCTTTACTTATTATTTTGCTAAATATATTGTTAAATGTTTCATGTTTTTATGTTATTTAAATAATATTATTTAAAAATTTTACTCTTTTAAATTTTTATTGGCATATAGTTGATTTATAATGTTGTGTTAATTTCAGGTGTATAGCAAAGTAAAATAGTTATACATCAATTCAGTTCAGTGGCTCAGTCATGTCTGACTGCAGCAAGCCAGACTTCCCTGTCTATCACCAGGGTACCTACTGACCTGGGCATTTCATCTTTCAGTGTCATATCTTTTTGTCTTTTCATACTGTTTACAGTATTCTCAAGGCAAGAATACTAAATTAATTTGCCATTTCCTTCTCCAGTGGACCATGTTTTGTCAGAACTCTCCTCCATGACTCGTCTGTCTTGGGTGGCCCTACACGACATGGCTCATAGTTTCATTGAGTTAGTCAAGGCTGTGATCCAAGTGATCAGTTTAGTTAGTTTTCTGTGACTGTGATTGCCGTTCTGTCTGCCCCTGATGAATGAGGATAAGAGGCCTATGGAAGCTTCCTGATAGGAGGGACTGGTTGTGAAGAGTTATACATATATACACTCTTTTTTAGATTCTTTTTCCATATAGGCCAATACTTAATTACAATAATTACAATTACAATACTTCTAATACTTAATTACAAAGTAGTAAGTAGAGTTCCCTATGCTGTACAGTAGGTCCTTATTATCTATTTTATGTAAAGTTGTGTATATATGTCAATACCAATCTCCCAATTTATCCCTCCTCCATTATTTATAATGGTTTATTGCAATCAACTACCTATAATTGATGTTCATAGTAAACTTGTTTTTTTTTTTTAGTTACCTACTATCTGCATTCACTTGCTTAATCTTCAAGTTATCATGATAAGTAAAGTTGTAAGCCCTCTCTACTGTTTCATAGTTTACAGTCTAGTGGAAGGAACAGAATTGATAAAAAAAAAAAGTTTACACAGTAAGTGCAATAAAAGAAGAGGGCTTTATTACTTAGCGTATAGAATCATGTAATTTGACCTTGCCAAGAGAATCTTTCCCAGTGAAAGTGCATAGGAGTTGAAATCTAAAGGATGAGTAAGAACTGACTAGGTGAAGAAGGAAGGCGAGAACATACTAAGCAAAAGAAGGAATGTGAACAAAATCCTGTAGTGGGAGGAAGCACAGTGAGGATGTGGTATTGAAAGATGGTGGTAGTTAGGAGAGAGCAAGAAGTATGATGTTAGATTTGGATCGAAAGATGTCTTAAATGACTAGATCAAGGTCTTAAGCCGTGTTTGTCTTTGTCTTGAATGATTATAGGCAGGACTATAACATTATCATTGTATTTTTTTCCCCTCCCTTTTATTGTTTTTGCCATACAATGCCATGATATCACCATGGGTTTACATATGCTCCCCTTCCAGAAACCCCTGCCTCCCCCCTCCCTCCTCCCTCCCCCCCGGGAAATCTCAATGCACCAGCCCCGAGAATCAATCCTGGGCTGGCGATTGATTAGACATATGATAATTAACATGTTTCAATGCCATTCTCCCATATCATCCCACCCTTTCCCTCATTCACAGAGTCCACGAGTCTATTCTATACATCTACGTTCCTTTTGCTGTCTCGCATGTTGGGTTCTCGTTACTGTCTTTCTAAATTCCATATATATGTGTTAATATACTGTATTGTTGTTTTTGCTTCTGGCTTACTTCACTCTGGATAATGGGCTCCAGTTCGGTCCATCTGAGTAGAATTGATTCAAATGAATTTTTTTTTAATGCTGAGTAATATTCCATTGTGTCTATGTACCATAGCTTTCTTATCCATTCGTCAGTTGATGGGCATCTAGGTTGCTTCCATGTCCTGGCTATTGTAAACAATGCAGCGATGAACATTGGGGTACACGTGGCTCTTTCAATTCTGGTTTCCTCTGTGTATATGCCCAGCAGTGGGATTGCTGGGTCATATGGCAGGACTATTTGCAGCTTTTTAAGGAACCTCCACACTGTTTTCCATAGTGGCTGTACTAGTATTTTTGAAAAGTCATTGTGGCTACCATGTGGATGACAGTTTGGAGGAAGTGATAGAATTAGAACAGCTAAGTGAATATTACAACAGTCCAAGATGGTGGCTTGGAATAGGGTGATGAATTAGAAATGGAGAGAAACAAATATATGTTCAGGAGATAATTCAGAGGAAACAGCTATCGTGAATTAGTGATGGATTGGACTAGATATGACTGATAATGGAGAGGGGAGGGGTGAAGGATGGTATCAGTGTACCAAAATCATGGCAATGGCAAGCACACACACACACACTCACATAGCATATTTAAGACAAGCAAGAGAAAATATAAAATAGTTTTTTGGGAATTGTGTTCAGAGCTCTGGAAAGAGGTCTAGGTGGTAGAGAAACATATATTGCCCAAAGAATTGTAGCTGTCAATTGGAGTCTTAGGTTAAGATAATTTATCTAGGTAAAGATTATAGAATGAAAAAAAGAAGAGAACCATGTTCAATCTCCCTCCTTCTAATTCAAATACATTTTAGCTTTAAGTATGTTAAGGTTATCCTGTTATCTTGTTCTTTTTTCCCATGAAATTTCCAAGTTGTCAATTCTTCTCCTTTTGTTTCTTATGTTTTGTCTTATATTTTTAATGGTTTACTTATGATGTTATACTTAAACTGTTAGTCATCTTTTGTTAGTTTTATCAAATTCTATAGAATAATAAGAAGATTGTTAAAGGATGACTTGTCAAAATGTGAATTCCTCATGTGATACACAAAACTGACAAATAATGAGCATTTTCTGAACAAACCTTTGAGTGGGCATATTTACTTTGCAGGTGATCACTGGAAAGATAAAATGTGAATAGGCTAGGGAAGGAAAATTGAGAATGAAGTAGAAGAGATACATCAGAATATCTAAATTCATAAAATATTAAAATTGTCAATGAATGTGTATTGTGGAAAATCAGCTTTTATTGTTATTATTGTAATATCTAGTTGTTTTTTGCCATTTCTTTTTTTGCAAAATACTAGCAAAATCTGAGACATCTCAATTCCAAATAGTAACTATTTTATTACTAAATGTGAAATATAAGAAGTAAGCTGAAAATATATAAATTATCTATTCCCCTTTTAGATGCCATCTATTATTTTATTTATTCATAAAGCAATTCTTAATCTGGGAGCTGAGCCAGTAAATTGATTTCATTTTCATGACTTATAACAGCTTTTGGATAAGAACCATTGTTATAACTTAGTAAAATTGGGTAACTGTTTCCTGACAACCTAGAGAAAAAAATACGATTTCCTATAATAAAACACTGAACTACATCCAATTCAGAGAAATATGCTGAATTCATAAACAGAAAATTAAATCCTCTAATGTAAAATGAATATAGATATTATAGCCACTGGAATTGTTCTTAAATGTGAGCTGCTATTACTTATGCAAAGTGTCCGAGGAAGATGAATAGCCCATTGTTGAACCCACTGAACAAAAAGCTTTGATTTCCAGCAGTGATTTTAGTCAGGACTCATTATATGACTTAGAATAAGATACTTAAAAATTTTATGCTCCTATTTCATTATCAGTGAACTAGGAAGAAAAATATACTTTCTCTTTGTCCTTGAACTCTTGAAGTTGTAAAGAGTAATAATGCTAGAGTATCCTACTAATATAAATGCACAAACTTCATTATTTAAAAATTACTTAAATCCAAGCACCAGTTAGATAAATTAATCCTAAAATAAATTAGGAGTAGATAGGACTTAAATATTTTTAAATGTTGTACCTGCACCAAAATATATGTTCCATCTTTCTCAATGCAACATTTTATACCCAGGTAATCTTTTAGAGGAGGACAGCATTTCAAATGTGAAGACAGACCATAGACATCAGATCCAGACATCAGGAGGCTTTATTTAATGCTTACAAGTTGAAAGTTAATCTGACTGTGAAGTTGAGACACTAGAGAAGACATCTTGATTTATCTATGAGAAGAGACCTTGTATATGGAGACAGATAATTTCTTTATTTGGAATTGCTTTCCATTCTTATTCCATGATGGCAAGGGAACATGTATAGCTCTCACAGCCCCTTGCACATCTTAATGCTCAATAAACACCTCAGGAAGGCATTATACCAAGTGAAATATGCACTTATTCATTTAGTAGTTTTACAAAGAAATAGAAATGGTCCTAGGTTCTCTGGTATATAAAGATGTATTAGCCATACCAAGGAGTTCAAGATCTGTTAAAGAAGGACATACAAAAAAGTATAATAATATACTAACTAGATGGGACATTAATGTTGATTTATGTGATATTTTTGAATAAAGTCATTTTAGAGGGATCTTAGAAGTACTGTAAGACTAAAAAATATTTTGAAATACTTTCGGAATAATTTTGTTACTATGTATTCTCTTACAGAAGATTTTACTGCATCATTTTTGGGCCAAAATGGTTGTTGGGCTTTTTCATTAATGTTTTTATTTAATTTTTCTTTCTTTTTTAATATAAATTTATTTATTTTAATTGGAGGCTAATTACTTTACAATATTGTAGTGGTTTTGCCATACATTGTCATTAATGTTTTTAGAAGACAATTTACTGACTTTTACACCCGAAAACAATCACATTTACGTTTGAAAAAAATATTATCACCAATGCAAAGGATTTTCAAGAATGAGTATCCAAAGTGGGTTGAGAAAAGTACAGTAGACTTACCCACTCTGTTCCTGTATCCAAAATTTGGACACACTAATTAATATAGACTGGGAGTCTATTTTTATCTATTTCATTTATCTTTTTGTTCATCTGACTAATGTTTATTTTTTCAAGTTTACTTCTTTATTTATTTGGTCTGTGCTGGGTCTCTGCATGGGCTTTCTCTAGTTATCCAGAGTGGTCACCACTATTTGTTGCCAGGAGTGGGCTTCTCACTGCGGTGGTCCTCTTGCTGCAGAGCACAGGCTCTAGGTGCTCGGGCTTCAGCAGTTTCAGTTTGCAACTACCCTGGAGCATGCTGACTCAGTAGCTGTGGTGAACAGGCTTAGTTACCCCGTGGCATGTGGGATCTTCCTGGAACAAGGATCAGACACGTCACCCCTGCATTGGCAGGTGGAGTCTTAGCCACTAGACCAGCAGGGATTCCCTGATAAACGTTTGTTGTTGGTGGTGAGTCGCTCAGTCACGTCTGATTCTTTGCAGTTCCATGGACTGCAGCACGCCAGGTTTCCCTGTTCTTCACCATCTCTGAGAGTTTACTCAAACTCACGTCCATTGATTTGGTGATGCCATCCTACCATCTCATCCTGTTTCCCCCTTCTCCTCCTGCCTTCAGTCTTACCCAGTATCAGGGTCTTTTCCAATGAGTCCGACCTTGCATTAGGTGGCCCAAGTACTGGAGCTTCAGCTTCAGTCCCAGTCCTTCCACTGAATATTCAGAGTTGATTTCCTTTAGGATTAACTGGCTTGATCTCCTTGCAGTCCAAGGGACTCTCAAGGGTTATCCAACAGCACAGTTCAAAAGCATCAGTTCTTCAGTGCTCAGCCTTCTTTATGGTCCAACTCTCACATCCATACATAACTACTGGAAAAGCCACAGCTTTGACTCTACAGACCTTTGGTAGCAAAGTGTTATCTCTGCTTTTTGATACACTGTCTAGATTTGTCATATCTTTTCTTCCAAGGAGCAAGCATTTTTAATTTCGTGGCTGAAGTAACTATCTGCGGTGATTTTGAAGCCCAAGAAAATAAAATCTGTCACTGTTTCCATAGTTTCCCCATCTATTTGCCATGAAGTGATGGGACTGGATGCCATGATCTTTTTTTTTTGAATGCTGAATTTTAAGCCAGCATTTTCACTCTTCTCTTTTACCTTCATCAAGAGGCTCTCTAGTTCCTCTTCATTTTCTACCATTAGGCTGGTGTCATCTGCATATCTGAGGTTATTGGTATTTCTCCTGGCAATCTTGATTCCAGCTTGTGCTTCATCCAGCCCTACATGTCGCATGATGTACTCTGCGTAGAAGTTAAGTAAGTAGGGTGACAATATACAGCCTTGATGTGCTTTATTAATTTTGAACAAGTCCATTGTTCCATGTCTGATTCTAACTGTTGCTTCTTGACCTACAACAGGTTTCTCAGGAGGCAGATAAGGTGGCCTGGTATTCCCATGTCTTGAAGAATTTTCCAGTTTATTGTGATCCACACAGTCAAAAGCTTTAGCATAGTCAATGAAGTAGAAGTAGATAATTTTTTTAGAATTCTCTTGCTTTTTCTATGATCCAACATTTTTTAAGTGCCTAATACATGAAAGTAAGGGCTTCCCCGATGGCTCAGCAGCTAAAGAATCTACCTGCAATGCAGGAGACACGGATTCAATCCCTGGGTCATGAGGATCCCCTCGTGGAGGGCTTGGCAATCCTTTCCAGTATTCTTGCTGGAAAAATCCCAGGGACAGAGGAGCCTGGCAGTTCATGGAGTCCCAAAGAGCTGGACACAACTGAAGCACATACATATGAAGGTAATGCACTGAACATAAACTTGGCTGTGCTAAATAAAACTGATTCTTCTGTTATAAAAAATAATATGACAGGAACAGAGTCCTGAGACAGAAATGGGACTTCCTACATCTTCTTAAATTAAAGACAGCAGGGCCCTGAGTAGTAATCCAATCTGAGTTGCCACCTCGATTGCAGAATTGTTGGAAAAGAAGGCAGGGAGTGGAAAAATTTTTTCTCTGCAAGGACCCCTGCTCCAGTATGCTTTCTGGTGAGGGGAATTACTAAAGGTGAGCTCAGAAAGGGAAATGAACTGGGGGGAGCTGATCTTGCCTTTAGGCTTAGAACTGACCCGGACTAGTAAAATATAGTACGTAAAAATATGTAAAAGGCACAGTGAAATGAATGATTGAAAAGGGAAATAAATGGAAAAAGTATAAACTACTAACATGTAATAAACTTTTCATAAAATAAAACATATAATGAATATAATATCTGAGAGTAGAAAGGTAATATTTGTCCTCATATAAAACAATAGATTATAATTTAGTGGTCAGGTAAGAAATGTTAAAGAAATGTGGGTTGAGAAATCTACTTAAATTGGAATAATTGAGGCATCAAAGCAACATTTTTATCTGAGCTGGGCCTAGAAAAGCTAATTATTTCATTCAGAATTTAACAAATATTTTCTAAAAATCTAGTATCTGGTATCTAGTAATACTCTTGGACTCACTTGTAAATGGGAAGTTGAATTGAATGACATTTCTTTTTTCATCTGAACTACTCACCACATCCTCTATTTCTGTGGGTAAAGAGGTAAGCTTTGTTATGTAGCAGGAATAGAAGAAAGTGCTGGGAGGCAGAATAATGGATCCCCCAAGATATATATGAGCTAATCCATGGATTTTACAGATGTGATTAAGTTAAGATTTTGATATGTGGAAATGAGCTGGATTATGCAGGTGAACTCAATCTGATTACGAGTGTGTGTGGTAAGTCACTTCACTCATGTCTAATTCTTGATCCCATGGACTATGGCCTGCCAGGCTTCTCTGACCATGGGATTCTTCAGGCAAAAATACTGGAGTGATTTGCCATTTCCTTCTCCAAGAGATCTTCCCGACCCAGGGATTGAACCTATGCCTCCTTATGTCTCCTACATTGACAGATGGGTTCTTTACCACTAGTGCTACCTGGGAAGCCCCAATATGATTACTGGGTCCTTCAAATTGAAGAAGCCACCTTAGTGCTGTGAGAACGAGATAAGACTACAGAAGGATAGTTAGAAAATTGTAACACACCTGGCTTTGGAGACAGAAGAATGCCACAAACCAAGGAAAATGGGTGGCTTCCAGAAAATTCAAGAGGATGCAACCCTGATGACACCTTGATTTTAACCCTGTGAAACTTATGTTGCATTTCTAACCTACAGAACTGTAAGATGAGAGATCTCTGTTTTGTAAGCCACTAAATTTGTGGTAATTTGTTGTATTAGCAATAAGAAACCAATGTAAAAGTGTTCATGTAAAGGTGACAGTAGGTCTGTGATACAGAGGGAGAAAAATAGGAAGTGTTATTAATGAACAGAGGTAAGAAATTGTAAGAAATTTGGCTGAGGTGTAGAGTATCTATAGAGAGATAATAGAAGATGACTCAGTACACATGGGTTAGCCTGGGTTATTGAGGGCCTTGAAATTTAGGCAAAAAAGGTTTGTTTTATTATTTTTTATATGATATAAAATAATAAGTTATCAAAAGTTGTTGAACTATATATAAGTTGATTTAGGAGAAAAAGGCAAAGTAGTTATTAATATTGCTGCTCTTTTGCTTGTCAAGAAACCAATAACATAAATCATAAAAATCAAATACAGTAATAAAACTCATAGTATGCATATTTCAAGAACTATATTCTGATTATTTCTATAAGAGCTTAAATCCTAATTTTTAAAATATAATCGACACTAGTAAACTGTCATTATTTAAATAAAATTATGAATGTATGTATACATAACCTACATGATTCCTTGAATATCAACAGTACAGTGAAACAGAAACCCGTTAATTAATAGTCCTTAGTTTGCTGGTATATGGGAACTTCTAGATATTTTCATTTAATTTTTGAAAAACTGCTTTTTAGGGACTAACTTTAGAAACAAAGATACTTTTTGCAGAAAATTTTATTCAGAACAAGTTCTGACATTGCTATAATGGGAATAAATGATTGGATACAGTCTTTTTGGGAGAAAAATAGGTTTATTAGGATTGTCAAAGTCCAAATGAAGAGTTAATGAAATGCTCAAATCCTGCTGCTGTACTAATGAAAATACTCAAATGCAAAGTCTGTGTGGAAAATTGTAGGCTCTGTCACTTTTAAGAAGGAGCTAACCAGTCAAGCATCACAACAGAACAGTATATTTAAATGGATTTTTGTTGTGAAAAAAAGTCAACAGGGAGAAAAGGAAGAAGAGGAGCTGGGGGACAGGGAAGAGAGGAATAGGGTGAAAACAGAGTTTCTAAGGATACTATTATTATTATTATTTTTTTAATTTTCTTTACTTTATTGTGTTGGTTTTGCCATACATTGACATGAATCCGCCATGGGTATACATATGCTCCCCCTCCAGAACCCCCTTCCCTCCTCCCTCCCTATTCCCTCCCCCTGGGTCATCCCGGTGCACCAGCCCCAAGCATCAAACCTGGGCTGGCAATTGATTTCACATATGATAATTAACATGTTTCAATGCCATTCTCCCATATCATCCCACCCTTGCCCTCTCCCATAGAGTCCAAAAGATTGTTCTATACATCTGTGTTTCTTTTGATGTCTTGCATACAGGGTTCTCGTTACCATCTTTCTAAATTCCATATATATGCGTTAGTATACTGTATTGTTGTTTTTCCTTCTGGCTTACTTCACTCTGGATAATAGGCTCCAGTTCCGTCCACCTGAGTAGAACTGATGAAAATGAATTTTTTTTAATGCTGAGTAATATTCCATTGTGTATACGTACCACAGCTTTATATCCATTCGTCAGTTGATGGGCATCTAGGTTGCTTCCATGTCCTGGCTATTGTAAACAATGCGGTGATGAACATTGGGGTACACGTGTCTCTTTCAATTCTGGTTTCCTCAGTGTGTATGCCCAGCAGTGGGATTGCTGGGTCATAAGGCAGTTCTATTTTTAGTTTTTTAAGGAATCTCCACACTGTTCTCCATAGTGGCTGTACTAGTTTGCATTTCCACCAACAGTGTAAGAAGGTTCCCTTTTCTCCACATCCTCTCCAGCATTTATTGCTTGTAGACTTTTGGATGGCAGCCATTCTGACTGGTGTAAAGTGGTACCTCATTGTGGTTTTGATTTGCATTTCTCTGATAATGAGTGAATTTGAGCATCTTTTCATGTGTTTGTTAGCCATTTTTATGTCTTCTTTGGAGAAATGTCTGTTAAGTTCTTTGGCCCACTTTTTGATTGGGTCGTTTATTTTTCTAGAATGGAGCTGCAGGAGTTGCTTGTATATTTTTGAGATTAATTGTTTGTCTGTTGCTTAATTGTCCTAAGAAGTTCTAATTCATAGGTAAGCAAGCTCTTGTTAAGGGTCAAGGTGATTTTGGGCTTGAGAAAAATGCTTGAGAGCAACTATCTTCCTCTGGTTTGGAAAGCAAGGAAATCTGCTGTGTTTCACCAATGATTCTTTGGGAAATTCCTAATATCATACATGATCCCATTAAAAATTGATACAAAATGGGTTAAATGGAAATTTAGTAAGCTGCTTCAAACCCATAACCCAGTGATTTACTGCTTAAAAGACATGCATTTGAAAATTTGTTTTAATTTGAGCCAGAAGCAAAAACAACAATACAGTATATAAACGCATATATATGGAATTTAGAAAGACGGTAACGAAAACCCAACATACGAGACAGCAAAAGGAATGCAGATGTATAGAATAGACTCGTGGACTTTGTGGATGAGGGTAAGGGTGGGATGATATGGAAGAAGGGCATTGAAGCATGTTAATTATCATATGTCTAATCAATCGCCAGCCCAGGATTGATGCTCGAGGCTGGTGCAGCGAGATTTCCCGGGGGGGGGGGGGGGGGGGGGGGGAGGGGGGTTCCGGGGGGGAAGCATATGTAAACTCATGGTGATATCATGACAGTGTATGGCAAAAACAATTAAAAAAATAAAATAAAATAGAAAAAAAAAAACTAAACAGTATTATTCAATCTCACATTCACCAGACCAATAAACATTAAAAACATTCTGATAATATCATGTGCTGGTAAGGATAAGGAATAAAGGGAACCCTTTTATGTTGGTAGTGGCTGCATAAATTGATACACCAAGTTTTGAGAACAATTTGGCAGTATTGTAAGGGTGAGCAGGATCCAACATTCCACTGCTAAATGCTGTATTTACTTCAGAAAAACTCTTGCATATGTGCACAAGAAAATATGCATAAGGATATTCAATGCAACATTGTTGTTTATAGGAAAAAAGCTAAAAACAACCTAAATAGCCATTATTATAAATGGATAAAATTATATACAGCAGTCACAATGAATAACAAAAATGAATAGAAAAATGTTGAAAGAAAAAGCAAACTCTTAAGAATTCTGTTATATCTGTTATTTAAAAATTCGAAACATAAAAATAATATATATTGTGTGTAGACATATACCTGTATGTTATATATTTGTATGAAAAAGATACGAAAACATGGATGGAAAGGATACATCTCAGTTTGAATGGTGATTACGTCCAGGATGCAAGGGGGATGGATGGCATAGGGAATCAATTAGGCTGCCCCAAAAGGACTTTGATCAAGATTTTGCTGTTTTGTTTCTTTTCACAGTTCCAAAGAAAATGTGATAATATGTTTATTAAATCTGGGAGGTGGCTACAATGTGTTTGTGAGATTACTGTTCTGTACTTTTCTGTATTTTCTAATATAAACCCATTTTTTAAAAGACCACATTTAATTATTTTACTATATATGATAATTATCTCATGTGTATTCTGGTATGGTTCTAATTTGAGTTGTTTTCTGTGGTTCTGTTAATACTATTTCAGCCTCAGATTATATAGTTTTCACTTCAGTCAGCTGGCCTGTATTCCTCCCTAGATTGTGTGTTTATAGCACAGAGATTTTTCAGGCATTTGATGATCCACTTGCAAAGTTACTTCTTGAAAATGTTCAAAATATCTACAGAGTTGTACTCTGCATTGCTTCTATTAATTTTTTAAAGATTAAGTTGAATGCCCCAATATGATTCATTAAGCAGAAACTCTGAAAAAATAAGGTCACTGTTAAAAAATATAACTTTATTCTTAACTGGCTAATATAATTGATGGAGATAAATATGTGTCATTTCTGAGAAAAAGACTAGCTTATCATTAGCAATATTTTGCTTATTGATACCAAGAGATTATAATGAAGGTCACATTGTTCCCTCATCTTCACCCTTTGGAGAACAGCCTTGACCCTTAGCTTATTTAATTGCCATCTTTCACAATTAATCATCAGTCCACCATGAACAGCCATTTAGAGAGCAATAATAATAATAGTTAACATTTAAAGAGCTTTTATTGTTTGCAGCACTGTAATCAGCACTTTACATGGATTATCTCACATCATTTTAAATCTGTGAGGAAGAAGCTATTGTTACTTACCTTTTATAGATGCAGGAACTGATGCTTGGGCCAATGAAATCTCAAAGAAAATAAAAACTAGGCAAATGACACCATAGTCCTAAATTGTAAGCAAAATGAATTTCTTTCTGAGCTTGGTAAATGTCTTAGCAGAGGAAGTCTATATTTTGATTGGCAAAACAAAAATCTGGAAAGAAAGTGAGAATGATGCTTTGCTGGTAGAAGAAAAAGGATATGTAGGAGAAGCAGAGAAACACATGCAGACATCCAGAAAAAATAAAAAAGGAGGTTCTACTCTTGTAATATTGGGAGACAAGCCCCACAAACTTGATTTATTTCTTTTCTTCATTTTCTATATAGCTGAGGGTTCCTGTGAAAGAAATCAAATCCTAAACAGCCAGAAGCAAGACAAAGCAATTACAGAAAGAAAATGGTGAACCAGGAAGAGATTTAGGATGTGCACGGCCTCTGTAAAAGTCCGTCTTGAGAAAGATCCAAATGGATGCTGTTCAGGAAGCAAGTGGGACTGGTAGTGGTGGAGGCAGCACAGGCACACAGTGGAATCCTAGGAAAGTTAGATAACTAAACACCAAGAAAAATGCTACAAGAGTATTCTGTGTCAGGCAAGGAATGGGATAGGATATTGGATGAAGAGAGTGTATTTCAAAGACTGAGGTCACTTGGAAAGTCTCAATAGTCACACGAAGCTTAAGTGTTTAATATGCATAAATATTAGAGCAATATAGTTCAGTGGAACTTCATCTCTTGCTTAGGCCCAGTTGGAACAGGTTTACATGAAAAAGTAACTTTTTTTCTTAAGCTTTGACTCGTTTATACCCATCTTCTGTCAACCTCTTTGTTTGTCTCAGATTCCCCTCCTCTTTCCATTTACTCTTCTTTTTCTCTCTTTCCAGAAATTTGACTTTGTTTACAATCTGTTAATCCAACACAACCTTGTCATCCTGCCTGGTCTGCTCCTTGTACTGAGTTAGTATTTTTTGCTCTTGATGGGTTTTCCATATTTAGCTCATTCCCTGTTTGCTTTCTTTGTTCATGCTTCTTCCCTGCATGCTTTCTTCTCCTCATTTTGACCTGCATCTTGCCCTTCCCACTCTGCTTCCTGTCCCGCAAGACAGATCTATGTGGGCAGAATATCAAGAGGTCTCCTTACCTTCTAACCATCACCTCCTATTGACTCTGCCTTTCAACCACAGGTCAGAGCTACTGTCGAAGTAGTTCATCCTGCAGGATCTTCTCTTTGGCTTTCAGGAGCCACACATTCTTTCTCAAGTTAAGCTTAGGAACAGTAATAGCTCAAGTGTTTTCTAGCCCAGACTCTGGTGATATCTCCTATGATTTCTTTATTCCCTGCCCACACCTGGACCAGCAATTCATTTATTAGACCCTCTTCCAAGTATCCGAATTTAAGTGTATCATCTATTTCTTGTTGAAGCTTTATATTTTATACTATCCTGATTTAATTGGTCCAGGCACTCATTTATCTATCTTGTATATTTCAATTTATGTTCCATTAGGACAATGGTGGTGGTTTAGTCGCTAAGTTGTGTCCGATTCTTGTGACCCTCATAAACCGTAGCCTGCCAGGCTCCGCTATCCATGGGTTTCTCCAAGCAAGAGTACCGAAGTGGGTTGCCATTTCTTTCTCCAGGAGATCTTCCTGACCCAGGAATCCAACCCAGATCTGCTGCATTTCAGGCATATTCTTTAACGACTGAGCTTTGAGGGAAGCCCTATATACCATTAGGAAGTTTGTAGAATAAGAAGATGCCATGGAGAAGAAAATGGCAACCCACTCCAGTATTCTTGCCTGGAGAATCCCATGGACAGAGGAGCCTGGCAGGCTGCAGTCCATAAGGTGGCAAAGAGTTGGACATGCAGGCACAGAGTAAGAAATATTTCAAGACTGAAAGTCTAAAGTCTGGTGTCAGCTTTGTCACCTACTAGCCCTGTGATGGTAAGCAGATCACTTATTTCCCCTGAACCTTATGTTTTTATTTTTCATTTGTGAAATGAGGAGGGTTATATTAGTTGATTTCTAAGATTATCTTCTGAATTTAAGATTCTGCAATTTCATGAAAAAGCAATGTATAATATTTTAATCCCAGTATTTGTTCAACATTAGTCTATGCTTTATTCTGACTTTGTATGTATTCTGACTTTTTATGAAAAGAATCAGTACCTTTTATATGTAAAAACTTAAAATATAAGGAAATAAACCTGAATAAATTTAAGATACAAAAATGATAATATACATATAAAAACACAAAATAAATGACTATCATTATTATGTAGCTTTGAATTTGAAATGTAAACAGTAAAATTCTATTCAAAACTAGAAACAGAAGAAAGTTAAGTGCTGATAGTTATTTAACGCACATTGATTATATATACTTTGAAGGTTTAGATTCAGTGAATACAATTTACTTATATTTTCAGGCATGGGATATGGAAAGAGCAGTTGCTTTCAATGTTATCTATAAAAGGTTTCGCTGTCAACTGAACTCTTCCATTTCATTTTCCTCTTATCTCTTTAGAAGTGAAGAGGTAATTTTTTGAAACATATAACATTCTAAATGGGGGAAAGAGGCACTCTACATTGAATGTTCAAATCTCAGGGAATATTTTGTCTCTTTTCACCGAAGGATATAACATTGAATAATTTTAAGATGAGTTTTTTTGACCATTGTTTCATTGGACTTGATATTAAAATACCAAACCATAATGTGATATTAATACTTCCAAATAACGCTGTGTATTTTCCTTTAGCTGGAAGGTGTTTTCTTTCAAAGATGTCAAACGAATACACCTGTGCTATTAAAATTCTTCATTTTTGAGATCCCCTGAAAAGAAAAAAAATTTACGTAGTGTTTAATATTTAAATTCTATACTGGAGGCAGACCCATGCCGCCGTGCAATTGGCTACAGAATTCAGTTTCCGTCACGGAATTTGCCCCGTGGACATCACTGAGCAGCTCCACTCTCAAGGGCTGACAGCGAGGCGAGGGGGAGTACTGCATTTGCTTTGCTTTGGCTCTGGCTTAGGAAAATTGCTCAGGCAATTGCTCTTTGTAGCATGTAATGCTGTTAGTTCCTATCCCACTGCTAACAGCCTTCCACCCCCAAGTAGACCACAGAGCAAATGGAAGAAAGGAAAACTACTACTTCTACTAACCATATTGGCCCAGGTATCAATAGAGTGTGGTAGTTTTCCAATCCTGCCTCTTCAGACTCTGTATGGATTTGAGGCGCCCACATGGGATCCTTTACTCAATGTTGAGCCAGGTATTCCCCAGCACTGTGCCAGCATTCTTTTCCTAGTTCAAATAGATTGTAAGTTTCAGAAAGAAATAAAGTGAAAACTTCAGAAAAGGTAGGAAAAGGAAGGGAGAGATTCTGAACACATATTTATGTATTTCTTGAAACATTTAGTATGCTGAATGTGTGAACATGCATATTTTATATTTTAAGGATTGATACCAAACAAGATTGGTATCAATCTAGATTCAAGCCAACAAAATGAGGAACTGGTGTTGATATTTGATCAGCTGCTTGGTGGCATATATGGTGTTGACAGTAGTGTCTTCCCATTTTTAGCCTCTCAGTCACTGCATCTGATGGCGTCAGAGTGTCATGTCCATCCATAGTGCAGGTGGCTACGCAGGTGGCCATGCCGGCTGAGAACTTGTACTTTGGGTTTATGGCTTAGGGCTGCTTTCATAAGCAAAGCTTCATTTACTGTAAAGGTAAAATCCTTTGGAAGAGATTCAGGGAAGTACCGTGGAATGGATTTATTTTTGTATGTAATGGATTAATTTTCACATATACAGTAAAGCAGTGCATTTAGTAGGACAGAAGGAGAAAGCAGTTCATTCCCAATACTAAATTGACTTTTAATGGGCAAATTGCTCAAGATAAGAAATAGAAAAAAAGGAACAGTCAGTCTTCAAATGTCACGTCTACTTCTATAGCTTTCACATAGGCAGTAGAATGAGAGAGATGTGAATTTTTCCTTAATGAAATGTAGACAATAGATGGAGGTTTGCTTATTTTTATTGTTCACCGCAAGTCTGACAATGCTCATTTAGCTTCTAATGGTTTGTTTTCTTGAACTCGGTAATGAAGTTCAGTTCCCTCGTCTATCAGGCCAGCTTGTTTTTTTTCCCCTTAGACTTGACCTTTTGGAAATATAAATCTCTCAAGACTTTGTGAAGATAGAGAAAAAAAGAAAGGTAAAGACTTCCCTACTAAATCAGCTGAATAATCCTAGGTGAATAGTATTACCAAATAAAATTTAAATTTGCCTCAATAATTCAGAACCAAGCCAGTGCCTGAACATGCCCTCAAAACTGTTATAAAGAAAAGCACCTATTACCTTATTTTAAATGAAATAAAAGGAAAGTGTTAGCCACAGGGTCATGTCCAATTCTTTGTGACCACATGGACTGTAGCCCACTAGGCTCTTCTGTCCATAGAATTCTCCAGGCGAGAATACTGGAGTGGGTAGCCATTTCCTTCTCTAGGGGATCTTCCCAACCCATGGACTGAAGCCAGGTCTTCTGCATTGCTGGCAGATTCTTTACCATCTGAGCCACAAAGCACTCTATTAACTGTCAGATACAGGGGAGAGAGTTAAAATTCTCATCTTCCAAAATGTATATGTTCAAGGTTGACCATTTTAAGAGGGGCTACTGTGATCTGAGAACTGCTCCCATCCCATACCCAGACACCTCTATTCTGTTTTGAAATCAGGCCAGACCATTTATCTCAAAGATCAGAACACATAACAAGTTAACCGGAGGGACTCCCTTTTGTTTTAATGTTTTGGTGGATTCATTATCAGAACCGCTTTTCTTTAGCAAACATATAAATTTATCATAACTTCAGACCCCTGAAAGTGATTCAGAATAAATCAGCCATGACCATTACTGCCAACTGAGACCATTGGAAAGGGGCCCTGAAATAGTGTAATTAGTTGCCATTACGTGGCTGCAAGCCTGCAATTTTCCTACTGACTCTGACCCACTGCCTTGCTTAAGTAAGTATTTGCACGCAAACTCATGATAATTGATCCCCTTCTGTGTCAAGTGTCTTCATAACTTTAAAAATTAAAGATGCAGAGTGTCTCAAGTGGTTTGGGTAGGCAATTTTATTCCAATTTTATTATCACAATGGGTCCATAATATGCATGGAGTGTCCTTTCTGATTAACCATGCCTCAGCAGTTATCCACTTTATTTCCACATTTGCCTGTCTTTCCCTCCTCTGTTCCTCCTTTGCTTCCACTCTAGGCTTCCCCTCATTTTCTGAGAAAATGGAAGAGGCTGCTTGCAGAAATTAACTAGCTATTCCAGTTAACTGTCCAGAATCAAGATTGGCTAAGGCAAGATGGTATTCCCTGCCAAATAGCTGCCTCTAATACACATGAAAATGATTTATTTCTATCACTTCTGAGACTAGGGTGGTGGTGGGGTGGCCTCAGTGGCCAGGTACAAATGAAAACTTTTCTCTAACTATCGGAATGTGTTTTAAAATTCTCTCTGAACCAAATTTATGGAAAGTGAGTGTTTTGTATTCATCTCAGTCTATCACTGGTGGTGCTAGCACTATTTGTGGTGAGCCCCATACAGACAGTTCTCTGTCTAAAGTCGGTGCTGTGGCTGGTCTGGGCCTTGTAGTAGACACTCCTTGGCAACAAACATCAAGAAACTTTGAAAGGTTTTAATTCACACACGTGTCCTGGGTCTACACAGAGATAGAGAGCTTGTGGATCTGGAGCTCTGCCTTTTTGGGGACCAAGGGTAGGGTTCCTCAGATTTCTTCAGTTTAGTCTTTGATAAATTTAAGCCGTAAGAGCTGAAATTAAAGTGCTGAAAGAGAAAAACAAGGTCACTCAAATGGTCGATTTTCTGGGTCACGTGAGGGGAGCTTCCTGGGTGGGGCAGCCTGACTACTTATCTCCTTGTGTAGTTGGCAGTATGTTTATTTAAGATGGATGTCTTTGAAGTAGATGCCTTGGCAATCAAAAGCTTAATGTCATACACTTACATCACAATCAAAAAAGTTAATTTTCAGACTCTTACACTACAGTAAAGCAAATAGAAAAAAATTAGCATATTTAACAGACTGTAAAGTGACAAAAATGATTTTAAAACAAATTATAGCATACCTAATCAATATTATACACAAGTTAAATACAAATAAGGAGTAGGTGATTAGAGGATCATTTTGTTTTATTTTTTTCTTTCAGGTTCTTTTTTCATATTTCTATTTTTGTTTCATTTCCTAGTAAAGACTGCAATCATGTCTTTAACTGTATATAAGGATGTATATCGTTCATTTTATTGGTCACTAATAAAACAAAACAGTAAAAACTCAATTCATCCTTTACTACAGGAACAGTTTTAAAATCAGTGATAATACCTAACTTCCCTAACAGATGCATCAGGGTGAAATATTTTTACCTGCCTTAGGGTCATTATATGAATTTGAATTGGGACCATTCTGTGCCATAAGAGGCCTTTTTACTGAACAGTAGTTGAGAAATCCTATCTGAACTAAGTCAATAAATCAAACTCCAAAGCCTTCAATAGAAAAAATCCAAATTTCATCACAAAATGACTAAAATCATTTGGGCATTCATTTTATTTCAGAGGCAAATGTGGCTCACTGATATAAAAAAGAAGGCTCCGTGAATAAAATCATGAAAACTGCACTGGGGCAAAAACTTTAATCAAATTCCAAAGTTTAGAATATCCTGAAGATGATTTCGACAGCATATTAGGAATTAGAGACATTATTTTGCCAACAAAGATCCGTCTAGTCAAGGCTATGGTTTTTGCCAGTAGTCATGTGTGGATATGAGAGCTTGACCCTAAAGAAAGCTGAAAGAATTAATGCTTTTGAACTGCGGTGTTGGAGAAGACTCTTGAGAGTCCCTTGGACTGCAAGGAGATCCAACCAGTCTATCCTAAAGGAAATCAATCCTGAATATTCATTGGAAGGACTGAAGCCGAAACTCCAATGCTTTGGCCACCTGATGCAAAGAACTGACTCATTGGAAAAGACCCTGATGCTGGGCAAGATTGAAGGCAGGAGGAGAAGGGGACAACAGAGGATGAGATGGTTGGATGGCATCACTGACTCAATGTACATGAGTTTGAGCAGGCTCCGGGAGTTGGTGATGGACAGGGAGGCCTGGCATGCTGCATTCCATGGGGTTTCAGAGTCGGACACGAATGAGTGACTGAACTGAACTGAAGATGACCTACTCCCATGTATTTCCAAAATTGGAAGGGTCTTCTTTTATGTAAAAATGTATTCATATAACTGTAAATGGAAAGAGTCTGTCCCTTGGTAGCACATGAAGAAATCAATGGCAGCATGTGAAAATCAGATCCATACTGGAGATCACTGAGAGGCTGACATTTACAAAAATCTCTATCTGCAAAATTTCATACTTTCCTTATGTGATTTGTTGCAGTGTGAAGTGCCAGTCCATTCAGGAAGCTCTCTTACCACTAAAATCCTTAAAAGGAACTTCCCTTTTTTTGGCCATCAGATAGACAACTGTTCAGTAAATTTTCAAAATGATTTGTTCATGAGATTACAGACATTGGTTAAAACCTCTGAAACTTGTTCAAGTCAAATATAAATTGTTTAATACAAGTTTAGTTATTTTATCTTATTTCTAGACTCAAATCCCTGTTATTGTAAGATGTTAAATCTAAATATGAATTTAATTACTGAAAAAAGCATTTCATTACTTCATTTCATTACTTCCTGGCTCTAATGATGAGAAGTCACTTCACAATGAGTGTTCAGGACAGTGGTGGCTTGTTGTATGAATTTTGGTGATAAACACTTGAGTTCAATGCCTATGATTACTCATCTGTAAAATGCTTTTGTTATGCTCACAGAAATGGCAATAGAATGAAATGCTTCTGTTGTTTTTAAAAATAAAGCTATTTTGCATTCCAATTGCTAATTTGGCAATACATGTTTAATGTTTAAAATTGCAGATATTTGTGGTATAGTATTATAAAATAAGTTTTATTACTTTGCTGTAAATTTTTTATACAGGCAATTGAATTATTTATTATTACTAGTTTTTAAATAAAAAGATAACTTTTTATCATAATTAGAATGAGAGTTTTCTCTTTCTAATGAGGAGAGCGTCAAAGGTTGAGGTAAGATTAAAAATGCATTTTAAAGGTATAGATTTTTATGGGGCTCAGAACAAATCTGTTTTTTCCTAGTTTTGAAGCAAATGTAAGCCATGTTGCTTTTTTTAATTTCAGATATCCTATAAGGTCTACATACAAGTGACATGAAATTTACCACACATTTTAATTTATATCTATCTAAAATGATATACTTTTATCTATGATAGATGATATCATGTATCATCATTATTTCTGCCTTGTCTCCTCTAAATGATTAAGTCCTAATAAGACTGGACTATGAGTTTTTATAGTTACATACTAAAGTGCTAAAAAATAACGAGATTCCAAATTGAATCTCTGATTAGCCACTAAGCAGATATGGACTCTCTAGACTGTCCTGTCTAATGTTATAGCATTGAATCTCATGTAATGCTGAGAACTTGAAATATGGGTTGTGTGACTGAAAAACTGAACTTTAAATTTTATTTAATTTTTATTAATTTAATTTTAAAACTGATACTGTATTGGAAACTTTTTAAGTTTGGAAAAAGGCTATGTGATTCTATTTTTTTAATTATAGATTTATTAAATCTCAATATATAGAAAACATTGCTGATAAATATTTCGTGTCTGAACTGAGAAGTTTTGTAGATATAACATACACCCCAGATTTCAAAGATTTCGTATTCTTGGAAGGAAGTTTCAGGTCTAGCTGGCTTTTGTTTAGCGATTTATGAATCAGAAATTATCCAGTCAAGAAAATAGACAGGCGCTTCAAAGAGTTGTACAAAGTAAGAGGGTCTTATAGACCAAAGTGAATAGGAACCAGAAAGTTACACTAGGGATTTGATGATTGATTAAGACAAAATTACTTTATTTGTGTGGCTCAAAAGGAAGTCTTGAAGCTGGTCCTGTATAACTTGAAGCTGGTCAAGTAGTGGTTGCTTGACCTAGACCTTCCATTTCTGGGAGAGCTGAGCACAGAAACAGTTAAATTTTGGTTTGCTGATGTGGTGCTAAGCATGAAGACTCCATGTTGATCCTAGTCTGAACACTTTAACAGTATGAAGAAAGAATGTATAATATTTCATTAATAATTTATCAAATAATGGGTAAATGGTGTAATGACAATATTTTAAAAGGTTGGGTTAAGTAAAATATAATATGTCATTAAAATCAATTTCACATTTGTTTAATTTTTTTAATGTGGTGGCTAGAAGGTTTGAACTTATATACTTGGTTTGCATTTATTTCTGTTAGATAGCACTGCTAGGAGAATACCCCAAGAGAAAAGCTAATATTAAATACCTTGTATATAAAAATAAATTTGAAATGAATTAAAAAGTGGAATGGAGTAATAAACAACTAGATGATAAATATCCATCTTATTTTTGGATGGGTGATACAGTTTTATTGGCTTCCCAGGTGGTACAGTGGTAAAGAATACAGCTGCCAATGCAGAAGATGAAAGAGATATGGATTTGACCCCTGGGCTGGGGAGATCCCCTGGAGAAGAAAATGATAACCCACTCCAGTATTCTTGCCTGGAAAATTCCTTGGATAGAGGAGCCTGGTGGGCTACAGTCAAGGGTGTCACAGAGTCAGACATGACTGAGTGACTGAGTACACAGTGGTTTTATCACAATTAAGGAAAAAGAAGAAATTATACATAATATATTGATTGCTTTGACTATATGAAATTAATAACCTGTCTGTTTCTGTGTATGGCATTTTAAGAATAGATCATGAATAAACTAAAAACTAACAGTTTACTATGTTAAGGAAAGGTCTCCTGCTTGTTTGGCAGATGTGAATAACACTGGATCATCCTTCTGAACCCTTTTCCTAGAGAAGGAATGACTCGCTTCATTCTAATGCATCAAAGATTGTCTCTCCCCTTATGAATTGTTCTTTTTCTTTGCTTGGAATAATACATTGTCTTTCTTCATTTCTGTTTTGTGAAAAGATGCAGTTATTAGAAAATATTTATGTATCCTTAAACAACTTAGATATACAAATCTACTTTTTCAATTGTGAATTTATGTAATCTGTATAAATATGAGTGAGGAGAGGGTTACATGGTTTGTCAAGTGTTCAGCCACTGATGGATCAAATTTGTACATTTCAATGGGCAGAAGTAGATATCCTTGTTTTGGCTTTTGGGCCAAGTTATATTCTTTTTAAAAATTTAATTAAGATATAATTAACATAACATTGTATAAGTTTGAGGTGTACAATGTGTTGATTTGATGTACTTATATATTGCAATATGATTACAACCATAGTGTTAGCTAACACTGCCATCACATCATATAATTTATCATTTTTTTAAATGAGAACTTAAGATCTAGTCTCTTAGTAACATTTAAGTATATAGTCTTTAATCTAGTTTTTCTGAGGAATGTTTTGGATAATAAGGTTGATAGTATTTTAACCCCAATTTGCCTTGTGTGGCTCTGCTTTAATTTAATAAACACTGTGTGTGTTAGTTGCTTAGTCGTGTCCGACTCTTTGCAACCCCATGGACTGTAGCCCAGCAGGCCTCTCTATCCACGGGATACTCCAGGCAAGAACACTGGAGTGGGTTGTCATTTCCTTCTCCAAAAGGAACTATAGAAAGAAAGAAAGTGAAGTTGCTCAGTCATATCTGACTCTTTGCAACCCCATAGACTGTAGCCTACCAGGCTCCTCCGTCCATGGGATTTTCCAGGCAAGAGTACTGGAGTGGGTTGCCGTTTCCATCTCCACTAACCCATGATATAATGCATTGGGAAGTATGTCTAATCTTTTGTGTAGATTCTTGTCAGATATGTTTGACTTAAATCTAATGATGAAAGAACGATGTATCTGACAGATATATCTAGAAAATGGAATGTTCTATAGGTTCACTGACCTGGACCTTTTGAATAGTTAACATTAGGAAGGACCAAGGAGGGGAAGTATAGCTTGTCTAGATCGAGGGAACTAAAGACATAAAATGATCCAATGTTACAAACTATTGGATCCTAAAGAGAGATTTTGAGGGTAGTTGAGAAAATTTGTGCATGGATGTTGGATAATACCATTGTTGACTTTCTTAGTTGTGATAATGATGTTGTGGTTTCATAGGAAATAATGTTCCACTTCTTTGGAGATGCATGCTGACGTATTGAGGGTGAAATGTAGTGATATTTGTAACCTACTTTGGAAGGATTGAAAAAAGATGTGTGTGTGTGTATGTGTCAGGTATGAGAGGATGTTAACAGTTGGTGAATCATGATGGTTTCTCTGTACTGCTTTTTCAAGCTTTCTGTGGATTTAACAATTTTCAAAATAAAAAATATACATAAACAACTTTTTGTTGGTAGTATAGAGAATAACAAATATTATTAATTAATTCTATAACTACTACATAAAAGTGACAAATTTATGCATATATATAACAAATGGTTAATAAAACTAGTATGGAAGAAAATTTTAAGATCAATAAGAAAAATAAAATCAGTCATATAACATGAATAGGTTATCAACAGAGAAATAAAGACAAATGGCCAACAGACTTACCAAAATATTTATCTTTAATAATCAAAGGCAGGAACTTAGATACAATACTGAGGAAAAACTCAATTATCTACCTGCTTTTCTCTCTTACTCTCACACGGAACACTTTACTTTGGTCACTAAATGTGTGGAGACTTTTCCCCACAACCAAGGAGTTCTCTGCAACACTAGCTGGCTGGCCTATAACTTAACTCAGTCCTGACACTGAAGATAGTGTCAGAAACCACAGGTGAAGGGCTCTGTCCCATAAGACTGCTCCCACCTTATTTCAGGTGCTAATCACAAAGCGCTAATCCGGGAACTAGTAGGTTCCCAGAATGATTTGCTAGAGTGGTTCACAGAACTCAGAGAAAACACTAACGTTTAGCAATTTATTAAAAAGTATGATAAAGGATGCAGATGAACAACCAGGTGAAGAGATCCATAGAGCGAGGGTTGAGAGGATGGGAGTGCAGGAGCTTCCGTTCCTGTGGAGTTGGGGTGCATCACCCTGTTAGCACGCTTGTGTTCCCAACATGGAAATTCTCTAAATCCTCTACTCTTTGGAATTTCCTGAGGCTTCATCATGTAGGCATGACCAATTATTAACTCCATTTCTAACCACTCTTGCCTGTCAGAAGGATGAGGGGTAGGACTGAAAATTTCAAGCTTCTAATCATTGTTTGGTCTTTCTAGTCACCAGTCCCCATCCAGGAGCCATCCCGGAGTCCACCCAGAGTCAGAGTCACCTCAGTCTGATACTCCTAGTGTTCTCATCATTTAGGAAATTACAAAGGTTTTAAGAGCTCTGTGTCAGGGACCAGGGGCAGAGACCTGTGGGTGTATGTTCTATTACCTCTCAAATACCAAGGTAGTAATTTTGTCTCTAGTAAAACATTTTTAAATTTTATAGAATACGACAGTCAAAAGGAGAAAGATCCTCTCAAACTGTTGGCCAAAGTATAACATCTTGAGGAAATGTAAATTTGTGTTGAGTAACACATCCTAAGAAAATTAGAAAGATCAGTAAAAATGTACCTATGAAGATTTTTTTAAAGGAAATTTTTAAAAGGCGGAGTATTACAGATTTTGTTTCTTCATATTTGGAATAGAAATCATTTAAAATGCCTGCCTCTGCTAGAGTTGCAAGATTCACCTGCTTTTGAGAGTCACATTAATATACAGAGCCTGCCTTACAAGACCTAAAGCCTGACCCTGGAGGTATATTTCCTTTGTTCTTACACCTACAACATGAAGTGAACCACTTTAGGAGGTGTGACCAGCTGAGAGTGTAACATTTTATCTTTAGACTTTCCATTCCACTGAGGTGTCTTCCCATGTATGCCGGAATTCAGAAGCACGGAAACCAAGGTGAACCGCATTGCCCTCTAGAAGGATTGTATGGAATAGAGTGATAGAGGCTCCAGCCAGCCACAGAGGAATGGAAATCAGAGGGATAAAGAAAATGGCATTTGTGTTTGCACCTTGTTTGTAACTTTTGCATCTTCCTAGTGAACAAAATTGTTCTGTAAGATGCACAGGCCTGAGTTCAGCACATAGCTGAGATAAGGAGACTCTGGTAGCATTTTCAAACTTCGGATAAGCAGATCATGATAGCATTAAAATTAAGAGACAGAGAAATCAGTAATAAATTGTTATAGCTTTGAGTTTGGGTGGAAATTATTATACTTCTGCAGCATCTTTGCTCCTGAGACACTTGCTATTCCATATCACTGAATCATAGACATTTATCACCCTTAATACATTTACTCCTTGTCAGCAGCTTCTGGGCATGGGGAAAATGATGCTCAGCTTAAAACAATGTAACTGTAAATCCTAATCCATTAATTTACATTTTATCATGATCAGTTCTTGCAATTCAAATTGCTTGATTAAAAAGCTGTTGTCTTATCATTCAAAATAAAAGTAGCTTTTCTTGTTTGCTTAATTTCCAAATAGTATTTCTCCTTTTTAATTGCCTGTGCTAACAATTTCAAGTGTATGGGCACATATGGAATAATACAGCATGAAAATAATGTAGATCACTATGAGTGTCATTCTGAATTCTCCCTAGTTTAATGCATTATTAAACATTACATAAATTATTCAGTGTCCTTTATATCAAACATACATTTTTACTGGCTAAAAGGATCAAAACTAAGTGGCATTACTTAGGATTACTAGGCATCGATAATATAATATCTTTTTTTTTTAAATAAAAAAGTCTTGCCTTTAATTTATATACTTCACTGATTGAAGCACAGGGGAAAATGAGATGACAGAAAAATAGGGAGGCAATATAGTTTATTTACACAATAAATAGCCACATTTGTTGGTATTTAGTGTTTGGTTTTTCAACTGCCTCTGTGCCCTGAGATAAAGATTTGAGCATGTACTTTCTTCTTGTTTATCTGGTCCCAACAGAAGGTTGCCTGGGAGCTGGAAGGGTAGGCATTTAAAAACCCAAATGTTTAATTATGTCTCTGTCCTGGTTAAGAAGGCAGAGAATGTCCTTTAGAGAAACAAGAGTGCTTCAGCTTGGGCTGATGCTTGGTTGTGTCTGAGAATGAATGTTTGATACTCCTTCTGAAATGGACCAGGACGCTATGGCCCCTGCTGCCTCATGTCTGCAGCCTGCCCTTTGTCTGAGAATAAGTTTAATCACGGAAGTGAGAATATGCAGAAACAAAGGAAAACAGTCAGAGGAGACCAAATGATAATAATTTACCCATTAAGATTCCCTGGTGGCTCAGTGGTAAAGAATCTGCCTGCAATGCAGGAGTCCCAGGGTTTAATCCCTGTGTCGGGAACATCCCCCTGGAAAAGGGAATGGTTATCCACTCCAATATTCCTGCCTAGAGAATCTCATAAACAGAGGAGCCTGGCGGGCTACAGTCCATGGGGTCACAAAGAGTCAGACACAATTCAGTGAGTAACACTTCCACTTTCACTTTTCACCCATTAAGCAAAGTCAAGGACATTTAGTTCCTTCTCAAGGGCTATAGATAATTTTCTAAGTTGTATCCTGTGAGCTCTATCTGCCCACCCCACCAGTTGCCAGCATGTGAAATAAAGCAAACTTTCCTTTTCACCAACCTGGCCTGTTTATTGACTTTTGTCTGGCAAGCAGCTGGACCCCCACCTATTAGTAACACATCCATGGGATGAGGGAAGGCTGAAATCATATAAGCTTTATTATACTTCCTATTTGTAGCTCTGATATTTTCAGAGATGGTGAATTCTCAAATTGGACATACAATAAACTACAAGTAATAGGTATGCTAAACAAGGCACCCAGTTTTTGTCAGATCTCTTTATTCATTCTATTCATATTGATCTCAGATTTGCTTCCATGTAACTGCCAGCCACCCTTATGGCAGAAAGTGAAGAACTAAAGAGCCTCTTGATGAAAGTGAAAGAGGACAATGAAAAAATTGGCTTAAAGCTCAACATTCAGAAAACTAAGATCATAGCATCTGGTCGCATTACTTCATGGCAAATAGATGGGGAAACAGTGGAAAAACTATTTTGGGGGGCTCCAAAATCACTGCAGATGGTGATTGCAGCCACGAAATTAAAAGACGCTTACTCCTTGGAAGGAAAGTTATGACCAACCTAGACAGCATATTAAAAAGCAGAGACATTACTTTGTCAAAAAAGGTCTGTCCAGTCAAGGCTATGGGTTTTCCAGTGGTCATGTATGGATGTGAGAGTTGGACTGTGAAGAAAGCTGAGCGCTGAAGAACTGGTGCTTTTGAACTATGGTGTTGGAGAAGGCTCTTGAGAGTCCCTTGGACTGCAAGGAGATCCAACCAGTCCATCCTAAAGGAGATCAGTTCTGGGTGTTCATTGGAAGGACTGATGTTGAAGCTGAAACTCCAATACTTTGGCCACCTGATGCAAAGAGCTGACTAATTGGAAAAGACCCTGATGCTGGGAAAGATTGAGGGCAGGAGGAAAAGGGGACAACAGAGGATGAGATGGTTGGATGGCATCACCAACTCAATGGCCATGGGTTTGGGTGGACTCCAGGAGTTGGCGATGGACAAGGAGGCCTGGTGTGCTGCATTTCATGGGGTCGCAAAGAGTCAAACACGACTGAGTGACTGAACTGAGCTGAACTGCCAGCCATTGGTTCTGATTATTTCTGAAGCAACATAAAATAACCCTTTTTCTTTTCTATATCATTGTCTGTTGTTCAGTCTCTCGGTCATGTTCGAGTCTTTCCAAGCCCATGGACTGCAGCATGCCAGGCTTCCCTTCCTTCACCATCTCCCGGAGTTTGCTCCACCTCATGTTTATTGAGTCGGTGATGCTATCCGACCATCTTCTCCTCTGTTGTCCCCTTCTCCTCCTGCCTTCAGTCTTGTCCAGCCTCAGAGTCTTTTCCACTGAGTCAGTTCTTCCCATCAGGTGGCCAAAGTATTGGAGCTTCAGCCTCAGCATCAATTCCTCCAGTGAGTATTCAGGATTGATTTCCCTTAGGATTGACTGGTTTGATCTCCTTGCAGTCCAAGGGACTCTCAAGAATCTTTTCCAACACCACAGTTCTATTTGACATTTCCTATGATCCATGAAAGTTTATGACAGGCTATGCAATATTTTGATGTGATTTTTTCTAAAATTGTGTGTTTACACATTTATATTATAGTGTTAGTATTAGTTGCTCAGTTGTCTCTGATGCTTTTCAACCCCATGGACCGTAGCCTGCCAGTCTCCTCTGGCCATGGGATTTCCCAGTCAAGAATAGTGGAGTGGGTTGCCATTCATTTCTTCAGGGGATCTTCCCAACCCAGGAATCGAACACTGGTCTCCTGCACTGCCAGCAGATTCTTTACCATCTGAGCCATGAAGAAAGCCCCTATATTATAGTAGAGGGTATAAAATTATTTTTTAAAGATCAAAGCTAATTCTTCTTGAGATCTAAAATTAAACATGTAAAACATCTTTAAATTAGCGATACTTAAATCACAGCATCTTTGTGTCATTGAAAAATATTTGCGAATTAGTGAATATGTGATTACATATTAAAGAAATGTGAGAAATTGAGACTGTAATAGATTCTGTAGTTGTGGTTATAAAGAAGTATCTTGACCTAACTGAATATAAAGTATGTCTTTAGGGCATTAGAATTCTTATGAAATCAGAATTTATCAATAATTCCTTTGGAATGTGTGAGAGAGAGGGTACATATCACTGGGGTGGTGAGAGATGTTTTGATGAAAGCCAGTGGAATATTTCCTAAAGAATTTCATTTTAAAAGAAAAGAAAAAGACCATAATGCAGTTAACATATTGCATGCCTGTCGGCATTTTATTCTTAAAGAACTCTCCACACAAGAGTAATTTTAATAATTAGGACTGTCATTATGCTACTGCTGACAACTTCCAAATGTGTATAGGGAACCCAAGGTCAATGTGTGTGTGTGTGTGTGTGTGTGTGTGTGTGTGTGTGTGTGTGTACATCCACTTGGGTACCTTTACCCTCTGCTCTTCAGCTGCATTTAGTCTGGCATAAAATCAGACTTCATTAGTTATGATTAGCTTTAATCCATGAGGACAAGTGATGGGAAAAGGAAGTACAATTTAAGATTAATTTTATTTGAAATTACTCATTTAGTTCATTTTTATTGTTTCTTTATACTTTAAATTTTTTTATCTTGAATATGGAGCAAACAATGGCAAAGATAATTTTATTAATCACTATAATAAAATAAATACCCACAAAAAATCTTTGGCTTTATGTGTCAGTTCAGATCCTTTAAAGTATCTGTCCCAAACCTTTTTGGCACAGGGACTGGTTTTGTGGAAGAAGTTTCTCTATGGATGGGCGAGGAGTGGGGGATGGTTTGGGGATGATTTAAACGCATTGCATTTATTGTGCACTTTGCTTCCCGTTATTACATCAGCTCCACATCAGATCATCAGGTACTAGATCCCAGAGGCTGGGGAGCCCTGCTTATGGTCTTGTTTAAGATTCCTTTTAGAGAGGTTGAAAGGATGTTCTAAGGCTCTTCCCAGAAGGCTCTACAGTGGTTATGAAGGATCAAGGCAGAGGGAAAAACCAAGACCCTCTCACTCCCACCCCCACTGCACTAGAATCACCTCGAAGATATTTTCAAAATACTAATCATGCCCAAAGAAGTTCTGATATTATTAGTCTTGAGATGGAGCTTGGGCACTGGTATTTTTTAATATTTCCTTAGGCAATGCTAACCTTGTAGTCAGGGATTGGAACAACTAGTCCATTTTAGAACATCATAGATGTAAAACCGTTACTTGGCCGATTCCAAGCTCGAATTAAGCGCTTTCATCATGGAAATTCATTACTCTGTCTCTAACTAGATGTGATGCTTTATTCAGTAATAAAAATATGGTTGTTGGTTAATAAATGGTTCGCTTAATACTATAGCCATTTATCTTATGCCTGGCTACCACCTATCAGTAAGACAAAGTGGCTAGTCTGTCTTGCCGAAACTGCTACTCTACCCTTCCCACACCCAAGGCAGGCATTCTTAATAGTCTTCTATTGCCAATTAGCCTAAATAAAGCATTGTGATCTTTCTAAATACAGCATTCAAAGCAGCCGTGACTAAAGGGTTAGAGTTGCCATGTGATATGTAAGCTTTCTAATCTGCCCCAAAGTGAAAGCTCTAGGCATTTCCTCAGACATGTGAAATGAGATTTACGTATTCACTGATTACAGTATATATAATAACAAGCTAGGCGTTTTCATTATTTTTTATAAAACAAATGAGAATAAACATTCATAAAGTTCTACAGCAAAAAAGTTCAACTGAAAATAGATATTTTTTCATGTGGGTGGCATCAGATAATTTAGAGTGAGAGTGAAATAAAGAATTATGGAAAAGCAAGAACAGTATTTTAGTTATATTCAGTTCAGACTAAGGACTATGTTCTTGGGAATGTATGTTATGTAAATTATGAAACACAAATAGATATGACAGATAGGAAAGGATGAATTAAGAATATTACATGCCTTTGTAGGGATCAGTGAAACAAATGTTTGTTTGGTCCAATCCGAAGTGATATCTTGTTGATTTATATAGTATCCAACTTATGTAATAGGAGTTGGGCACAAAAATTATATGCAAAGCATCTGACACAAAGATTAAAATACTTTAAAGAAAATTATTATTAAAACTCCTACATTTAAATACAGGGAAATATATTTAAAGACAACACATGCAAAATAAATTTGTGCAGCATACATTTAGAATTTATTTATCATGCTCTTTTTTCTTCCTCTTGTCTCAGAAGAATGGTGTCTTAGCTTTTATTTTTTTTTACTTTCTTCCTTAGTGTACTTCAGATTCAGTTTGTTTGCACTCTCTTCTTATATCTCCAAAATTTATATCCTTAATCAATGAGAAAAAGCTCTTCTTATAATTATACTCGAGGTCATTGTGTCCATGTCCTGGTTCCTTCTTCCAACATTAACGATACCTGTGAATATAGTGAAAAAGTGTTAGCGCTCAGTTGTGTCAGACTCTTTGCAACCCCGTGGACTTGTAGCCCACCTGGCTCCTCTGTCCATGGAATTCTCCGGGCAAGAATAATGGAGAGGGTAGCCATTCCCTTCTCCAGGGGACCTTCCAGATCCAGGAACTGAACCCGGGTCTCCCACAGGTAGTTCCTTTGTGTATGTAGGGAACCTCTCTATTATCAAAAAGCATGGTAATTTCACAAGGCAGCTCTGGCTCCCAATACAGCAATAGTGTTCTTGCTACAATCAGTTTCTGTTTAGTTTGTCTGACTTTATTTCATATTTTCAGTACTTAAACATTATTTTTATTTTACAGAAAAACAGCACTTCCTTCCTTCTATCAAGAAACTGAACTCCACCAACATATCAGGACTCCCCAAAACCATCTGGATTTGCCCTTAGTGGTGGTGGAAGGCTTATAAGGATATAAGGACAACTTTTAACATAAATCATCCTAGAAACAATTTCATTCAAAGGGTCTGTATATTTTTCTTGGAAAAAAATATAAATATTATTTCAACAATATTTAAAACATAAAGGTAATAGTGTAGCAGTGCTAAGAATCTATCTGCTATTTATCAGTTAGTAAAATGTTATCTGATGGCATATGTGTCTCTGCATTAGGTTTTAGAGTTTTTCTTTCTATTTCTTGCTATACTTGAGCATATGCGTTTGTATGTACGTTTCTTTTCTCTGCATGGCTCTCTATGGGTTAACTTTTGAAATATTTATAAGGATCTTTATTTCCATCTATTTGTATTTGTATCTTTGACCTGCTGGGTCCTGCAGTGGACAGAGCACTCATTTCTCTCTAACTTTCTATATATTCATCTGTTGGACATTGCTTCGTTACCCTTTTTACATGTCATTATCATTTTTCTTTCTTCCTGTGTGTCTTTTTTTGTCTAATTGAAAAATGTTTTTTTTTTTCTATTCTTAAGTCAGAGCAAGGGTATTTTGGTTAATTATCTTTCTCTTCGAAACAAACAAAGTAACAAACATCCAGCCAATTCTTTACTTCTCTCCTAAAAAACAATGTAAATTTAGTGACCCTTTTCTTTTGTGGCTTTGTTTTTGTTGTTGTTTTAGTTGCTAGGTTGTGTCTGACTCTTTTGTGACCCCATGGACTGTAGCCCACCGGGCTCCTCTGTCCATGGGATTTCCCAGGCAAGAATACTAGAGTGGGTTGCCATTTCCTTCCCCAGGGATCTTCCTGACTCAGGGATTGAACCCACTTCTCCTGCATTGGCAGGAGAATTCTTTATGGAATCTCACTGCACCATCAGTGGGATTTTTTTTTCACAGAGAGAGAAAATAAAGATTTTTTCATATCCATGACCTAGAAACCATCCTACGAAAGCATAGCAAGCCAAAACAAAAACACAAATATAGGCTTGAAATTAAACATTTAAAATATTAGCTTAACTGATATGTTAGAAAAAACAAAGTAAATAAATTCCCAGAAAAAACAGTTGTTAATCTTATATAGGTGAATTTCAGATTATTTCCATTTATGTATCTAAGAGGCAACAAATATTTGGCCCATTGTTCCTTATTTTCTTCTTCTGTTACTGAATGAAGGCAAGAAAGTTATCCTACAGGCTAACAGCCCCTGGAGCAGCTTGTAGGTCACAGGTCTGAAAAGTTAGCAGTTCTGACCTATGTTCCTATCAATGTACAGGCTGCAACAAACAAAGTTTATTAGTCATATTTTTCACAAATAACATTCATAAGACTTGTATCCATTTGAAAGTAAATTTAAAACAAATAATATGTCCCATTTGTTTATTCGTGTTTTTATTTCCAATATTCTGGGAGGTGGGTCATGGAGTATCCCGCTTTGGATTATAGCAGAGAGTGTTTTGCCTATGTTATCCTCTAGGAGTTTTATAGTTTCTGGTCTTATGCTTAGATCTTTAATCCATTTTGAGTTTATCTTTGTGTATGGTGTTAGAAAGTGATCTAGTTTCATTCTTTTACAAGTGGCTGTCCAGTTTTCCCAGCACCACTTGTTAAAGAGGTTGTCTTTTCTCCATTGTATATTCTTGCCTCCTTTGTCAAAGATAAGGTGTCCATAGATGCGTGGATTTATCTCTGGGCTTTCTATTCTGTTCCATTGATCTATGTTTCTGTCTTTGTGCCAGTACCATACTGTCTTAATGACTGTGGATTTGTAGTATAGCCTAAAGTCAGGTAGGTTGATTCCTCCAGTTCCATTCTTCTTTCTCAAGATTTCTTTGGCTATACGAGGTTTTTTGTATTTCCATACAAATTGAGAAATTGTTTGTTCTAATTCTTTGAAGAAGACCTCTGGTAGCTTGGGAGACAACAAAAGGAACGCAGATGTATAGAATAGACTTGTGGACTTTGTGGATGAGGGTAAGGGTGGGATGATATGGGAGAAGGGCATTGAAGCATGTTAATCGTCATGTGTCTAATCAATCGCCAGCCCAGGATTGATGCTGGGGGCTGGTGCAGCGAGATTTCCCGGGGGGGAGGGAGGAGGGAGGGGGGACCCGGAGGGGAAGCATATGTAAACCCATGGTGATATCATGACAATGTATGGCAAAAACAATAATAAAAAAAATAAAAAATTAAAAAAAATTAAAAAAAATAAAACAAATAATAAAACTGTAGGGAAAAAATGCAACTAAAGTTTCATTTATCTTTGAATCTGTAGAACAGAAATGCAAATTTTTGGATTTAGTTTTAAATAGAAGTGGATGATTAGTTTAGGCAATAAACACCTTGAGAGCAGGGGATTGTGTCTGCCTGGTTACTGTTTATTTTCTGATATGTAACACTTATTATCTTCAACTCAATTGCGTAGGTGCTCAATAATTATTTGTTTAACAAATTCAAACATTTGAAAAGCATTTTTCTTGTTAATCTTCAAGATATCACCCGTAGAAGAATCTTGAAATGGAATAACAGATCTAATACTTGTGGTCCAAAATAATTGTGGGCAGTATTTAGTTTTCTATTTGGGGACTTTATGTATCTTACTACAAAAATTAGAATGGATAAGAAAAGGCACATGTAACTATCCATAGCATCACCTTTTCTCACAGAATAGTCTCATCATTAACTTGAAAAATTCTGAAATATATTTATTTTCATTCTCCTAATAGGAGAACAAAGTGCTTTAATAAAGTATAAGATATCCTGGTGAGCAGTCATTCTTTGGCTCACCTACTTAGATTTCTTCTACAAAAAGAAACTCTGTTGCTTTTAAAAGTATTTACCTTTTTCATATAATATTTTCATCTTATGATCATATTTTCTTTCTTGATTTCTTTTGTGCTGGAGATAAGAAAGAAATTTCACACTAATGATTATTGTTTTGCTTTTCAGAAGAAAATGAATATTGAACAAGAGAATATGTATTTTGAGATGGTCCACTTAACTCCTCATCCTTCCAACTTGTGAAGAGCTTTGATGCGTGTCTGTGATATTCTCTAGTGTTCGATACACGCAAGTGTACAACTCAATCCACTTGGTAGAGTTTTCTTGTTGTGTGGTATGTCTAGAGTTTTGGATCCCAGCCCCAAATTGAGCAATCCTTAGAAAACTGTTGTTATAGTGATTGATAGATGAACACCTTTATTCATTTATCTTTTCATTCTTTGTCCCTATGTAGTAGCTATTGTAATATTCACAGAAAATAGAAACATAATTTATGTTTATCCAGAAGAATGTAGCAAGGGTTTCTCTATGTTAAGGAGCAGGAGGAACAGAGACTGATAATTAGGTACCCTTTTGTCCACTCCCTGTTGCTTTGGCCTCTTTCTTGCAAGTTGCAATCATAGTACAAGACATTAGAGGTTCCCTTTGCCTCATTGCACAAACCTGAGGGGCTGTGTAGCAGATCAGGGGACTAAGTTTGGCAGCATGGAGTAGATAAAAAGAACTCCAGCAATTTCAGCACAGGAGAATCCCATTTTATGGATAAGAATCTGAGGCACCTAAGATACAAAAAATCCGACAAGGTCACCGTGTACTTTTTTACCTTACACTTTTTGTTTTCTCTCCCCTAAATATAGTATATTTTTCGTGTCACTCTTTGAAAGAGGAAAATGTTTAAATTTTTTTCCTCTCAACATCTAGAAGGAGCATGTCACAATTAACCTCCCACTGGAATATTTCTTTCCAGTGAGTTTTAACCTTACCAGCATTTTGGTGAAGCTGCAATTGAAATTATTTTTAAAATTTCGCTCTATTTTTTCCTCCTCTTTAGTCCTGCCCCTCACTCTTTCTCCTGGAACACTTTAAACTGCTCTTACTATTATCTGACTGGTCAGGGTGCTGTACTTATAGATTTTAGTGGATGACTAGGGCTGAAAATCCTGTCTTGCCTTGGGAAATCATAGTGTGTAAGGGATGCATGAGCTGGTATGGTAAAATTGTATTATGATTCTCAAGTACTTATGTTGTTTTAGTTTTGTATTCTTGAAGCTAGGGTTAAAATAATTTTACCTGTCCATCTGACACCTTATACTCTGGACATGTCAAAGAGAAAAAATTTCCTTAGAATAATGCATATTTGAGATGATGATGCAGTATAGCAGCTGCAGCTGCTATAAGAGGAGCCAAGACTTCACCAGGCAGTGAGAGAGGACCGCTCAGCAGAAATGAGAATAAAACACATGGAGGACAAAACTCTTTTAACAAATTTTGACTTCAGTGTTTCAATAGGAAATAAGGAAGAGGTACTAGAAATTGCATTGGACTTGTAGATCAATGGGAGGGAATGGCCATCTTGAAAATGAATATGGAGACTTTCAATCCATGAACATGAAATATGTCTCTATTCATTTTGATCTTTAACTTTCCTATTAATGTTTTGTACTTCTCAGTGTTCAATTCTTACCCATTTCCTATCTAATGGATTCCTACATATTTTATTACTTTTGATGCTATTGTTGATGAAATTGTTTCTTAATTTCATTTCCTGATTATTCATCAGTGGAATATAAAAATAAAATGGATTTTTTATTGATTCTCCATCCTTAGTCCTTTGTAAACTTGCTTATTAGTTTCTAGTAGTTTATTGTGGATTGTCTGAGATTTTCTGTATAAAGAATTATGTATTTGGCAAATAGAGACAGTTTTCCTTCTCTTGGATTTCTGAATTCTTTGTTTATTTACAGCATTGTCTTGAGCCTCCAGACAATGTTAAAGCTTTATTTTTGTTGATTCTTATTTCCCTGTCACAATAAAGAATTGAATTAATTCTGGAAGATATTTCATGTTCTCAAAATTTGATGTTGGGTTTGGACTCAAAATTCAGTTGAGTAATAACACTACTTATGTTCCATATAAACTTACCATAAACTCTCATTTCCCTGTGAAACATCCCAGGAACTTTTAAAAGGTTTTTTGTCATAGTCATTTCTGATTTTTATTTCCCACCTCCTCCAAATTCTTGTTTTATGCTAGTATCTTGTAAATTTTACTTTGAGTCTCATATTCTACCTATCCACTCTTCCTTTGACCTAATCGCTATAAATATGAATCTTGTTAGTCACTCAGTCATGTCCGACTCTTTGCAATCCCTTGGATGGGGACCCACCAGGCTCCTCTGTCCCTGGAATGCTCCAGGCAAGAATACTGGAGTGGGTAGCCATTCCCTTCTCCAGGGAATATTAATGTTGTAACTCATTGCACCTCACAACAACTCTGAAACAATTGATCTTATTATCACTTGTACATAGCAGGAAACCAAGGCACAGAGAACCGAGGTAACTGGCTAAGCAGCAATAATGCTGGGAGAATTTGTGTCCCCATGGACTGGAGCCTCCCAGGCTCCTCTTGGGATTTTCCAGGCAAGAATACTGGAGTGGGTAAAAATGAATCTTCATGTCTATTATATAACACTTGTATTTCTTCTCAGGGAAAAGGATTATATACATTATTCTCCAGCAAGAAACAAGCAAAAAACTTAAAATCACATACTAGAATCTTTGTTGTTAACATCCTTTTGCTCCTTATAATAGGGGACTTCTCATTGACTTTATTAATATATGCAGCCTGGCTACTTTTACCATCTTTATGGCCCTTTTCTTCCCATTTCAACTCTAGTATATTCATCTAACTCATCCTTTTTAAATTTTTTTATTAATTTATTTATTTTAGTTGGAGGCTAATTATCTACAACATTATAGTGGTTTTTGCCATACATTGATATGAATCACCCATGGGTTTACATGTGTTCCCCATCCTGAACCTCCCTCCCACCTCCCTCCCCATCCCATCCTTCTGGGTCATCCTAGTGCACCAGCCTTGAGCACTTGTCTCATGCATTGAACCTGGGTTGGCGATGTTTCACGCATGATAATATACATGTTTCAATGCTATTCTCTCAGATCATCCCACCCTCGCCTTCTCCCACAGAGTCCAAAAGACTGTTCTATACATCTGTGTCTACCTTTTCTGTGTCTCTTTTTCTGTCTTGCATATAGAGTTATCGTTATCATCCTTCTAAATTCGATATATATGCGTTAGTATACTGTATTGGTGTTTTTCTTTCTGGCTTACTTCATTCTGTGTAATGGGCTCCAGTTTCATCCACCTTTTTAGAACTGATTCAAATGTATTCTTTTTAATGGCTGTGTAATATTCCATTGTGTATATGTGCCACAGCTTTCTTATCCATTCGTCTGCTGATGGACATCTAGGTTGCTTCCATGTCCTGGCTATTGTAAACAGTGCTGCGATGAAGATTGGGGTACACATGTCTCTTTCAATTCTGGTTTCCTTAGTGTGTATGCCCAGCAGTGGGATTGCTGGGTCATATGGCAGTTCTATTTCCAGTTTTTTAAGGAATCTCCACACTGTTCTCCATAGTGGCTGTACTAGTTTGTATTATCACCAACAGTGTGAGAGGGTTCCCTTTTCTCTACACCCTCTCCAGCATTTATTGCTCGTAGACTTTTGGATTTCAGTCATTCTGACTGGCATGAAATGGTACCTCATTGTGATTTTGATTTGCATTTCTCTAATAATGAGTGATGTTGAATATCTTCATGTGTTTGTTAGCCGTCTGTATGTCTTCTTTAGAGAAATGTCTGTTTAGTTCTTTGGCCCATTTTCTGGTTGGGTCATTTGTTTTTCTGGAATTGAGCTACAGGAGCTGCTTGTATATTTTTGAGATTAATTCTTTGTCAGTTGTTTCGTTTACTATTATTTTCTCCCATTTTGAAGGCTGCCTTTTCATCTTGCTTATAGTTTCTTTTGTTGTGCAAAAGCTTTTAAGTTTAATTAGGTCCCATTTGTTTATTTTTGCTTTTATTTCCAATATTCTGGGAGGTGGGTCATAGAGGATTCTGTTGTGGTTTATGTCGGAGAGTGTTTTGCCTATGTTTTTCTCTAGGAGTTTTATAGTTTCTGGTCTTATGTGTAGATCTTTAATCCATTTTGAGTTTATTTTTGTGTATGGTGTTAGAAAGTGTTCTAGTTTCATTCTTTTACAAGTAGTTGACCAGTTTTCCCAGCACCACTTGTTAAAGAGATTGTCTTTTTTCCATTGTATATTCATTGTATATGTGGATTTCTCTCTGGGCTTTCTATTTTGTTTCATTGATCTATATTTCTGTATTTATGCCAGTACCATACTCTCTTGATGACTGTAGCTTTGTAGTAGAGACAGAAGTCAGGCAGGTTGATTCCTCCAGTTCCACTCATCCTTTAAATTCATATTCATCCATTATACAGATAATTTCAGTTCTACCTGTCCCTTCTACCAAACTCATTACAGACCTAAAGTTTCCTGTTAAATGAACTTCACATTGTTTAATTGAGTGAATGTCTGTTTGCTGAGTTTATAATCCTTGAAAAAGACTGTGCTCTGAAATACTTGTCTCTTTGTTAAATTGTCATAGCATTAGTTGGACTACATGTTCACATGGCAGAGTTCCATAGAAATAACTCTGATAAGCTTTGTGTACAGTGTTGATGAGCTTGAGTCAGATCAGTTGTAAAATGGAGGTGACTTTACTGTCGAGTTTAATAAGATCTTGTACTAACTTAATATTTTACTTCTCTTCAAAGTATCTGACAGCAACCTAAAAGGAAGCTATACTTGAGTAAGACAATTTTTAAAATTTACTGAAACTTCAAGGCAATGGCAACCCACTCTAGTACTCTTGCCTGGAAAATCCCATGGATGGAGGAGCCTGGTAGGCTGCAGTCCATGGGGTCTTAGGAGTCAGACACGACTGAATGATTTCATTTTCACTTTTCACTTTCATGCATTGGAGAAGGAAATGGCAACCCACTCCAGTGTTCTTGCCTGGAGAATCCCAGGGACGGGGGAGCCTGGTGGGCTGCCGTCTATGGGGTGGCACAGAGTTGGACACGACTGAAGCTACTTAGCAGCAGCAGCAGCAATATTAGTGATACATGTTTTAGAGAATAAAAATATAATGTGTCACAACATCACTTCCTTAATTTCATTTTCTGAAAATATGGAAAGTTCTATTATTGGTTTGTTTGTGGACAGATCACGACATACAAAATAAGTGTTGATTAAGTTTTTATATTTATATTTTAAGTCTTATCAATGAAAGAAGGTGAATTCAGAAACATATATTTATTAGAACATGGCTTCCCTGACTTAATGTATGAAAAAGTAATGTTTAGTGTTTATTAGTTACACCTTTATGGATTATTTACTTCCAACCACAACCTTTAACAAAGCTTTTTGCTGCATGTGAAAATCCTGTCACATAAACTTAGGGAAGTTTAGTGATATAACATTTTAAAGAGAAGATTACATAAGAAACTGAAAAATGTTTTCAGCTTGAGAAATGAGCTCAAAGAGGTAAACAATGAATATTTGGGAAGGTAAAATGCATCTTATATTTTTAATTTTCTCTTAGAATTAATCTAAAGGTAAAATCTTCTTATGAAAATTTGTATACACAGAGGCTCATCACTGTTCATTTCAGAGAGGCTACTCTAGTTAGTTCCAAAATTATTCTCCTAAGAAGTTTTACATATTGTATAATTAATTAAGAAAATTATATACCATACAATCGTATTCAGAAAATTCACATTTTCTGGAAATTAAAATGTACTTGATAGAGTTGATTTATATTTGAGAATACTTATAAATGCTGTTTAAATCAGATGTAATTAGGTGTCCATGACATTTAATATTCTCAATAATCATCTTTTTTCTCTTTTTTGCAACAAGATAGATTAAGATCTTGATAGATCTTTAGAAAAGTAAGATATGATCTTACTTACTTACTTTAAGAAAAGTAAGATATGATCTTTCTAAATGTTAAGTCTGCCAAATTGAAATAAGTAGTAAAAATAGTTGTAGTTAATTAAAATATTATACTTTGGTTATTTAAATTCTACTCTTAGATATTTATGTTGTCCATATTATATCCAATTATATAAATTGAGATTAATTTCATTCACTGAACTATTTTTCTGATCATTCTATAATAATATGCAAACTTGACAGTAGAAAATGTCTTTTCTCTACAATATTGTACCTATGTTAAGTGGTCTAGGTGACCAAACATAATTAAACTTGTTTGTATGTGTGTACGTGTTAGTTGCTCAGTCATATCCAACCCTTTGTGGCCCCCATGGACTGTAACCCACCAGGCTCCTCTGTCTATGAAATTCTTCAGGCAAGAATTAATGGAGTCAGTTGCCATTTTCATCTCCAGGGGAACTTCCTGACCTAGGGATCAACCTTGGGTCTTCCTCGTGGCAGGCAGATTCTTTACCATCTGAGCCACCAGGGAAGCCCCTAAAGTTGTTTAATTGCTACAAAATGTCACTAATACTAGTACCAGTAGTGGTACTACTAGTGGAAGTAGTAGTAGTAATGTAACAATCATTTGTATAACATTTTCAGTTTTTCAACATATTGACATGTTCCTTATCTAATTGAATATTAAGAACATTATTATCTGTATTTCACGGATGTCTGGAGAGAGTTTGCTTTTCCACCAAGCATGATTACTTGGTAGAAGTCCAAGTTTCTGACCTCCAGGCTTGGATTCTTTTTGTTATGCTACATGTTGGTGTAGGGTGATAGGCAAGATTTAACTATCTTGATTTTACTCATTGAAGGAGCTGCAATCTTGAGAAGTTAAGCAATTATCATTCATTTATTCTACATAGATGCTTGTGGGAAATTTGCTAGTTGTTGCAAAAGAACAAAGAATACATATGCTAAAGTTTTGTAATAAATACTCCAAATATTTTCACATAACAGACACCTTCTTTTAAGTGAAAATAGTCTTTTTCTCAAAAAGAAACTGCAAAAGAATTTCTGAGATGTTTCTTAATATTTATGAAAAATTCTGAAAACCATGAATATTTAAAATCTCGCTTATGCTTTTTTGAATTAAGATCACTGTATATTTTTTAGGGGCTTCTCTGGTAGCTCAGATAGTAAAGAATCCACCTGAAATGCAGGATTTGTGAATGATACCACTCTAATGGCAGAAAGCAAAGAGGAACTAAAGAGCCTCTTGATGAGGGTGAAGAAGGAGAGTGAAAAAGCTGGCTTAAAACTAAATATTAAAAACCTAGGAACATGGCATCCAGCCCCATCACTTCTTGGCAAATAGAAGGAGATAGGGAGGAAGCAGTGACAGATTTCCTCTTCTTGGGCTCTAAAATCACTGCAGATGGTGATTGCAGCCATGAAATCAGAAGACAATTGCTTCTTGACAGGAAGCCTATGACAGATCTAGACAGTGTGTTAGAAAGCAAAGCCATCACTTTGCCAACAAAGGTCTGTGTAGTCACGGCTGTGGTCTCTCTGGTATTCGTGTTTGAATGTGAGAACTGGACAATAAAGAAGGCAGAACACAAAACTGATAGTTTCTAATTGTGGTGCTAGGGAAGGCTCTTGAGAGTCCCTTGGAAAGTAAGGAGATCCAACCAGTCAATCTGAAAGGAAACCAACCCTGAATACTCTTTGGAAGGACTGTTGCTGAAGCTGAAACTCCAATGCTTTGGCTACCTGATGTGAACAGTTGACTCATTGGGAAAGACCCTAATGCTGGGGAAGGCTGAGGGAAGAAGGAGAAGAGGGCATCAGAGGATGAGATGGCTGGATGGCATCGCCAATGCAATGGACATGAACTTGGGCAAACTTTAGGAGATGCTGAGGGACAGGGAGGCCTGGCCTACTGCAGTCCAAGGGGTTGCAGAGTTGGGCATGACTCAGTGATTGAACAACAACCAGGAAAGTAGTAAAAGTTACCATAGTGGCCAGCGTTAAAGGAACATTTAAAGTGTCTATGTCAAGTGTCTGTGTAAGTACTAGAAGATTGACTACTCTATAGCTTTGCTACTTAACATGTGATCCAGGGACCAACAGCATCATGAGCAGCTAAGACGAGATCGGGCGCGTTCAGGGTGGTATGGCCGTAGACCATGAGCAGCTAAGAACTAGATAAAAAGGCAGATGCTTTGGTCCTGCTTCAGACTTCCTGAAGCAGAATCAGAGTTGGAATGTGATCATGAAGTCATTCTTATGCTTCACTTTTCAATGAAGGACAGAGGGACTCAGCTGCTCAGCACTGTACCTTCTAACTAGTATTAACTATTCTCATGAGAAGTTTGAGAAGATCTTGTATCTACAGAACAAGAAGAACTGCCATATATATATGTATATATATGCACATATATATATATGTATATGTGTTTGTCTCTCATTAAAAATTATAATGGCAGTTCCCACAATTATTGGAAGACTAAAAACCTGCTAAAGTTTTCTGTGTTTCCAAAGAAATCTCAAATATGACTGATAATAGCCTCAGAAGTTCAATGTTTAAGGCAAATTCTATGTCATCAGCTCCACCTACAAGGAACAGTGCTCTTAGGATTCTTGTATTCCATCTCAGATGTGATCTTACAGATCAGTTCCTGGAGATTAATAAGTAGGAAGTTTCACCTCAAAAATCAGAATGCCCAGTGGGTTCTATTTTTAGCCTAAAATAATCATTCCATCCTATTTCACCCTTCCTAAATGACTATTGATGAATATTGTCAAATATTCCCAATATCATTGAAGTATCCATCCCTTGTGTGTCCAACCAAGTAACAAAACTGATTTTATTCTCCACATCAGGGGCTAGAAGTTGAATAAATAATCCTCTTTTGGTAATCCTAGCTCTCTGGACAAAAATTTATATGTAGGAGTGGGCAAGTAATCTGATTCTGGCCAGTAGGATGTGAGATGAAGTTCATTGATGAGCTTCTGGGAAGAATTTAATGATTGTTTTGGAAAGAGACATCAAAGGAAAATAGTCTTTTGACTGTCTCTAAATGTTTCAAAGTGTATTTGGGTGAGATGCTAAAAATTATAGTATGAAATCATCCAACTACTAGACTGAGGGCAAATCAATACTGGGAGGAGGGCAAAGTCATATCAGAGAATTTCAGAGAAGGTTCAGTGGTTGCCTTCTCTTGGAATCCACTACCCTATCCACTACCCATATGAACTATTTTCTCATTGCTAATCAGGCAAGTTGGGTTTTCAGTTACTTACAATCCTTAAAAACATTCTAGTTGAACATTCTCAAGGCACATATGGTACTGTATAGATAGTCTAAACTTTATTATCACGTGGTAGGATTTGTAGTAACTTAATGTGGATATTCTCTTCACCAAATGGCTGAATTAGAAAATCTGGTTCATATAAATTGTAAGTCCAAATCCACAGGACATCTTGAAACTTATAATTAATGAATGTCTTGAGTCAAGTTTTAGTGTGCAACTATGTATATATCAGGGAAAGTGTGAAAGAGAAAAAAAATAATAGAAGAGAAAGGAAGGAAATGCAAAATAAGGCAGTCATTTTTACTGCAAAATATTCCCTAAAATCTGAATTACTTCATCCAAATTAGCAAGGTGGAACATATTATATTTAAACCTTGTAAACACTTTATGTAATATGCATTACCAGATGCCAGATATTTTGTGAATTTTTAAGTGGTAACATTTGAAAAGATGAAAGGTTAATCAGTGCACTGAAACACTGGATTAAATGAAATTTTAAAAATCAAGACCATTAAGGGAGATTCCAAAATAGGTCTAGTGACATACTACCAAGATAACTTGGTAGTTATTTCAGAGAAGCTGATACGAATTGAAAAAAGATATGAATGAGCTTTTTTTTTCCCCTTAAAAAACATCTTTGATCCTAAAAAGCACTTCAGGCCACAGTTCATTGTCAAACTGATGGTTGAATTATATGATGCTAACAGGATGGCTTTCTCATTAAACATAATCCTTTCATGAAATTTAAACAAACTCTAAATTTAATTATAAAATACAAAAGTGTACAAACTTTTAAAAGAAATACTACATAAGTTCATAATTAAAATAATTAAAACAACATTGGGTGTTTGAAGCTGATGAGTTATCCTGCAAATGCTATCTGATTATTCAGGAGGAAGGAAAATCCTCACATGTATTGATAGCATGTGGAATTCTGGTGGGTCAGTTAGTTTTCTGGGTAGGTACCTGTTGCATTGCAATAACAACAGAAAAGAAAAACCACTAGACTTCATGGTATACTATTGTCATACTGAAAAGATAAACTTCATAAAATGGTCAGTGCTTCAAATTTAGGGACAAATCTGTTTGTCATTGTGTGTGTATGTGTTTACAGCATGTCTAGCAGAAAAGTGTGAGTAATACTGTCTTCCACTCAAAATTCTTAGTGTTCATGATCAGGAAAAATTTACTCTCGGTTGGAATAAAGTCTCATATACTTGAAGGTAAAATTTGAGCTTGTCTTTATTTACTTGAAATCTACTGCTTAATTCAGTATATGTACTATTTATTAGAGCAAAAAAATTATCAGTGCCTTTTCATTTTCAGGCCCTAACTATCCTTTTTCAAAATTTCAAGTAAATGCCATGTTTAGTTATTTTCATATACATTTCATTTTCCGTTTTTCCGTTTGGTATCTAAGTAATTTAATGCTAATGGTACTGGAGTCTCCCCCTGCTATCTATCTATCTCTTCCAAGATCACGGCCTGCTTTGAGGGAACTTAGGAATTTATCTTATTGGAGGGCCATTAACAGAGAACAAATTCAAATCCCATTAATGGTCTTGCTCAATTAGTGGCATATGTTTCAGAATTCATGGCATATTGCTCTCAGTGAAATGGAAGAAACTATATTTCAAGTTTGACTGGAGTTTAGCAGAAACTAGAAAATTGTGCAGTGCCTTCATGATTATGGGCCAAAAAGGGACACTTTAATCATAAAATCATAATATTATTACAAAGCTATTCTTAAACACTTTCAATCTGATCTCATAATATATACATGCTATATATTATATTAGATAAAATGTCTGAATTAGCAATTTTATAACTCAAAATAATTTCCTAATATCAGAAATATGAAAATATTTCAAGAATTTTGGCATAAAAACAAAATCAAGTCCAATCACTGTTATCAAGGACTGCTTTGTTATTAATCTATCTTAGATTAGTCTTAAAAATGGGCTATCACTATTACTTCTTTAATAATATCAACCTCAGTAATGTTTAACACTTACTGAATCCTTCTATTTTCTGTGTCCTAAGATAAATATGTTGTTCTATTTCACTTCTGCAAACAACACCCGAGTTTCCTATTAATCCTTCCTAGATTACAAAGGTGGAATCTGGAAAAAAAAATTTCAAACTCTAAGCAAATTGTTCAAAACACAAAGTAAATGGTAGAGACTCAAACCCAGATGTGACTAATTTCCTAATCCATGTTCTTATTAATTCTGACCTAGTGTTTTCCTCTACTTCACAGCTAGATGTTTGCAACAACTTTCTAAAATGAATTCTACTGAAAATCTACAAACTGCTATCAGATTATCCCAAAAGTGTGTTTGTTGTCAACTTCTTTGGAACTTTTACTAGCTTCAAACTGATCATCTATACATTCACATTCCTCTCTCTATTGTGCTGGGCTCCCTAGGTGGCTCAGGGGTAAAGAATTTGGCTACCAGTGCAGGAGACATTGGAGACTCGGGTTAGATCCCTGGGTAAGGAAGATCCCCAGGAGTAGGAAATGGCAACCCACCCCAGTATTTTGCTGAGAAAATCCCACAAACAGAGGAGCCTGGCGGGTTATAGTTCGTGGGATCACAAAGAGTTGGACGTGACTCAGCGCTAAGCACACACACACACACACACACACACACACACACACACACACACACAC
>ML664165.1:725738-781476 GCA_007570785.1 Antilocapra americana | reverse complement strand
ACACACACACACACACACACACACACACACACACACACACACACACAGACTGCTGCTCCAAATTCCTGTCTCACCACTCCCACAGTATCATCTCTTCTTCAACCTGCTTCAGTTATTTCAAATTCCCTGAATATGGTCGTAATTTTCTCTCTTTTCTGCTTTACTCTCCAGCATTCTGGCTTTTGAAATTGGGTCTCGTTAAAGATCTTTCCCCAGGATGGCATCTTTCATTCCTCATGAAATCTCTTCTAATGTCTTTCTACCTTCTATCTTTTGATCTCCTCCAACTTCTGTAACTCACATTTCCCACACTTCTTTGCCATTTACTGTCTTGTTGATACCAGCATTGCTGCATATGAGTTGTTTGAATAATGTCATGTCTTATTGATATGTTGAATACACAATGAGCTGCATGTTTTTTTGACTGGAAAAAAAATTGCACAGCCTGAGAGTTATGAGTTAAGCTTTATTTGGGGCAAAATGAGGACTATTGTCTGGGAAATAGCATCTCAGATAGGTCTGAGGAAATGTTCTGAAGAGCTGGGCGTTGGGCACACGATCAGGATACATGCGGTTTTGGTGAAGGGGGATATACACAGTCAAAGACACGTTTTGGCAGACATTTACTGCTAGTCCTGAGAAGGTTGCTGCTAGTCATGAGGAGCAGTTGTCTCCACTAATGATTTTCGTGTTTTTCTAGATATGAGAAGATGCAAGAGTTTGGGCTCATAAAATCTTCTGAAAATGTCTATGTGAAGGCGTGTTTTCCCAGGTTTTCCCAGCGCGCTCAGCGCCTCATTCCTGTTCTCCACTGGGAACTCCTTTCAGGCTGTGCTGTAGGTCATCACCAACAGCAGCCCATGAGTTAATCTTTGTAGAAGCAGATGGCAAGTGACAAATTTTCTTTGGCATTTTCTATGCTGCTTTCTTTTTTTATAGAACTTATGTTGAGGTCTGTATAAAGAAATGCTGAGTTTAATAGAAGGAAACAAATAACTTGATAAGAGACAGTCCTATATAATAGTTACTACATTTTTTGGAGGTTGCTTTGATTTTAGTTTAGTTGCTTTTAAAAATCAGGGAAAGGTTGGCACTATCAATATACATAGAGACTAGGATTCAATGCTTTAAAAAATTTGTTTTGAGAGAGATACCTAGCCTCTAGTTTAGACTTGAGTAGTTTATTAACTAGAGTGACCTTATGATTTATTTTGGTTTGTTTGTTTGTTTTTAAATATATATTTTAATTGATTTACAATATTGTGTTGGTTTCTGCCATGCATTAACATGAATCAGCCTTCAGTATACATATGTGTTCTTCTTCTTGAACCTCCCTCCCATGTACCACACTATCCCCACCCCACCCCCAGGTTGTCACAGAGCCCTGGTTTGAGTTCCATGGGTCATACAGCCAATTCCCCACTGGCTATTTATTTTACATATGATAGTGTATATGTTTCCATGTTACTCTCTCCTTTCATCCCATCCTCTCCTTCTCCACCCATATTGTCCATAAGTCTGTTCTCTATGTCTGTATCTCTGTTGCTGCCCTGTCAATAGGTTCATCCACACCATCTTTCTAGATTCCATATATATGTGTTAATATATGATATTTATTTTTCTCTTTCTGACTTATTTCTTTCTGTATAATCAGTTCTAGGTTCATCCTCCTCATTAGAACTGCCTCAAATACATCCCTTTTCATGGCTAAATAATATTTCATTGTATATATACATATATCACAGCTTCTTTAGGCCTTATGATTTACTTTTTAAACTGGGACAGTTTTGAGAGATAACAGGGAATAATTTCACCAGGAGAGTCTTGGGAAATGCTGGTTTCATTGAGCAACTCAGATAGCTCTGAGGAACTGCTCTGAAGAGCCTGGGGTGAGGGGAGTCAGGATACATGTGATTTTGGTGAAGGGGCATATGTGTAGTTAAGCACACATTTTGGCAGAGGCTTGCTGCTAGTCATGAGATGGATGATCATAGACAAGTTTTTTAATCTCTGTGGTACTCAGTTTCCTCATCCATAGATGGTAAGATTGAGCTAAATATTTGAGATTTCTTGCAACTTTAAAATTCATGAAATTACAAGGGTATTACAAATTCATTTTAGTTCTTTGTTAATACTTTACTATTTCATATTTTGGATTTTGAATATGTGAGTGCAGGAAATGATAGTGGCAAGGAACTCATTCAAAAAATGATGAAATTTAGAAAAGTCTTAGTTGGAGTTAAGGATTTTAATATCCTTTTAAGATTAACTGGGAAAGAGTTCAATGGTAGTAAAAACTGAGTGGTTAGTAACATACAATACACTGTTAGAGATGAATACAGATAGTGAAAGTAATACAGATATTGAATATAGTCTTCAGGTTTCAAAGAGGAGTTGTGTGGGGGAGGCTTTGGAAATGTCTACATGAGCTCTGGTAGATAAATGAAAACTGTTTCAGAGAATATGCATATGAAAGTGGGTATGAGAAAAGGGTATATGACTGTTTGGGGAAGGGTAAATTGTATTAAATGTTTTAAGCCTTTTTGGATAATGATCTCTAAGGCTCCTAGAAATCTATTTTCTTTAATATTTTTCATCCAAATTAAATATTAATATTGATTTAGTTTTAATTTTTTTGTTTCCATGTAGAAACAAAAAAGTATATCATTTTCTCTTCTCCCTCCCCCATGCCCTGTCCCTTAAAGTGGCTTTAGAGATGTGTGGTCCGTTTTGATACTGTATACTCTTAATGTCTAGAAGTTGTCTGCATTTCTGAAGTCACCTAGAGATTATCTCAGCATCTTTATGTAGCATAAAGCATTTTTATGCAGTCATCCTGTTACCTCACCCCAAATGCCAGGAAATAGCCTGACCAGATGCAGATAAAAATATTACACTCTGTTTTAATGCCATTATTTGAATTTCAAAAGAGACAAAATGTTCCTTAATTGTAGAGTCAATTGTTATTTGCAGGTGCAAAAGGGAACTCTGGCTGCCTCATTTAATAATCTGTTCCAAGAGTTCAAAGGTAAATTAAAAGGATAGTGAAATTTAATAAATGCCCGATTTAACTAGGTGTTGCCTAGAGAAGTTTATGAGTCCTTCAGGGAAAGAACAGTGCATTATATAGCAAAAGGAACTCCTATTAGCTAATCACACGACATCAGAAAAGTGTAAACCTGTTTTTTTATTTTTTAAGATATATATCCCGGCTTAGTTTTATATCTCTTGCCAAGAAAATGATTAAGGTTTGTTGTTATTCATAATCTGGGTTTGGAAGATATAAGGGTGTCTGAAACTTGCCTACTTCACATTTCTATTCAAATAATTTGGCTTCTGCAGAGAAGGATATTTTATTACTGTGGGAAGAAAAATAAAGAAACACAAGGATTAAATGGAATGTTTCTTGGTTTCCTACATTAACTGATTTTGAGGCTATTTCTTCCTTCAGCTGTTGTATGAAGAAAAAAGGCAATAGAAAAGTGCGTTTTCATAATTGATTGTATATGCTGGGATATGAAGGGTAGAGTTTTTTTGTTTTGGTCAGATTCTTCAGTTTCAATATCCTGATATTTTGTTGAACATTCCTCTACATTTTAACAATGTGAGTGTATTGGAATATAATCTTTTAGATGGAGAACACCATTTTTTTCTCTTTAGTTGAATAGAACTGCCTTAAACTTATTGTGAAATTATCTTGCTACATCTAGATACAATAGTTCTGATTTGAATGTAAGGTCTTCCTTTTTCATTCATTATGAACCAATTCTTGTACCTAGACTTTATTTCTATCCAAATCTATGCTTCAAGTACAACAATTAGAATGAAATATCAGTGTGTGGCCCTGTTTTTACAAGAGTTTTCTGCATCCAAAGTTTAGCACTTTGTTATCATCTTAATAAAATGTAGTAGAAATCTCAGTAAAAAAAAAAAAAAGACCGTCTTGCTTAAAATAAAAATAAGGCTAAAGCAAGTTAAAAAAATGTATAGTAATTTGTGAGATTTTAAATAAGTATCAGTTCTTGGGAAAATCTGAAAATTAAATAGCTGTACAGTAAGTCAACAACACCCTTGGAAGGCAAAGATTCACATATCTTTTGTACACATACCATGCTAGATTAAAATACGTTGTTGATGTTTGGGTTTCCCTGGTGGCTCAGTGGTAAGAAAAAGTCCACCTGCCAATGTAGGAGATGCAGGAGAGGCAGGTTTGATCCCTGGGTTGGGAATATCCTCCAGAGAAGGATATGGCAACCCACCCCAGTATTATTGTCTGGGAAATCACACGGACAGAGGAGCCTGGTGGGCTACAGTCCATGGGTTTGCAAAGGGTCAGACATGACTGAGCATGCACACACACATTCTTACATATAAGATACATACATGAGCACACATACCTATTAATTAAGTCGTGTTAATTTCTGTTTGGTCTCTGAAATACTTATTGAGTATTCACACATATATCTCAATATACCATTCCTTATACACTTAGATAATTAAAGGAAGCCATCAGAGGTTCCCATAAACAAACACATCCAAATACAAACCAACTGTAAAGTGTTCTGAGAGAGGTATTTATATAATTTGAGTTTCAACTATATAATGGGGCAGTGGTAATTATTTTATAATAATAAAGTGATACTTTATTGTTTATATATGCTTTAATTAGACATTATACAAAGTACCTTTAACTGTATTTTACATTTATTCTTCATTGAAAACCTATGAGATATGCACTACTGTTGTCTTCCTTTTACATATGAAGAAACTGTACAGAATTTAAATTATTAGTCTAAGATCATAGACCTAGAAAACAGAAAAGTTGAGGCTGTAATATTGGTTTATCTAACCTAGATTTTTTTTAACATACCACATGAAAAGTATAAAAAATTTTTATTCCTGATGCATAATTTTCTTCCTGATCATAATGTTTAAAGTCCTGTTATGTTTCTTAGTATAGAGTAACCTGTGTGCAATCGATGATCATATATTATGATTAATTAATTAGAAAAATAAGATTTTTTTCACAATATAAATAATCTATGTTCTAGTTTAATTGCTTTCATAATCAATCCTTCTGTTGGTTTAAAAAATTGAAGTAATATTATGTCTGCTTTTTAATAATAAAACTAAAATACAATTCTACACTCAGGTAAATCCAGCTGAAGTTGTGGAAACAATATAGAAACATGATTTTTCAAACTTAATAATTTTAATGCTTTTTATTTCTTATACACGTTCAGTATTCTGTCTAGTTATATGAGTTAAAAAATATTTCACCCAGTACGTAAAGATTTGTAAACATATTGTTTATATTAAGTGTCTTCCCCCCACCCCCTTTCTATACTTTAGTGTCTGATGTTTGGCACTGCTGTTCAATACAAACATCTGGATTTTACCTCAAATACTTAAAATTGTTGACATAGCAATTTTTGATAGTATTATAAGTGAGGAACATATAACGACAACGAGCTTGATATAAACTATAAGAAGGGTGTAGGAGTTAGGAAAAATGAGTGCAAATTGAGAAAAGAGGTGCAGAGATTTGGGTCAGAGAGAGAAGGTCAGAAAGATGAAGAGAAAAGTCTTGGAAGGTATGTAGCGGATGACTGAAAACAGATGCTGCCAGCAGTCAGCAGAGAGGAGATGATGATTCGGAAGGTTATTTATCCTTTAAAGAAAGAGAAACAGAAATAGCCTTGTATATCCAAGGGAAAGACTGAAAAGGATATTTCTTATCCACCTTTGAAGAGAAAAATCATGAAGGCAAACTCAGTGTGTGTGTCCCACAGGGCAGAATCATTGTTCTTGAAAAAATGCAGTTATTATTAATATCTACTGAAAAGATTGTAGAGCATTAAAAAATTACTGTAAAAAGGAAAGACAAAGAATGTAAATGCTCTCAGTTATTGTTAATTATTTTTATTTCAATATTACTTCATTTGCCATTCCCCCTTTTTCTATGACTAGAAATATTTGAAAAGCAGAGGATTAGGAAATAGTTAAGGGTTAATGCAATCATCCTGATTTGAGATATTTGTGATACAAAAGTTTAAATAGATTTTTCACTTTTGTTTATACTTTCAGTGTAATGTTTTAGTAAAAATGGATAGCAAAATTCCTTTTGTAGTATCAGATAATGTCTTCGAGGGAAATATTGAAGAATTGTCTCTTATAGGAAGATTTTTAAATTTATACATTTAAAATGACAGCATTAATTAAATAAGATAATCAAAAATTGATTTATCTTTATCATTTGTTTCTCTGAAGATTATTTGAAGGGGTATCAGAAAAAATACTAGAACTCAGATAAATATCTTTTAATTATAAAATCAAGGACATAGAAGATGTAAATTTATCTTTTATATAAGACCTTTTAAGAAATAACCTAAACTAGTGAAAAAAATTTAGCTGAAGGCATTAATAGTAGTTTATTTCAAGAAGTTCTATAAGCTCATTTTCCAATAAGCAAAAGGGTAAGCATTACTCAAATGTGATAAGTTACAGAATACTAAAATGTTACCTGTCATCATGGCAATATTTCAGTATGTTGTCATGATGAGGAAACTATTCTCTTGGATTTGGAAAAGAAGATTAATATTGCTAGCTACTTGCCAAATACGATATTTTAAAATATCCTATTTCATTCTTTATATGGTAAACATTATCCTATTTTTCAAATACACAAAGATACAGGAATGTTATGTGTATGTGTCAACTAGTTTAATGCATTTGGTACAAAACCTGCATTACTGAAATCTAATAATTTTAGATACAGACTGCAAAGGGTGTTCTGTCAAGTGAAAAACATGAATCAAGCAATATGAAGGCAGTGTGTAACCTACTAAATTATCCATTTGAGGTTATGTTCTTGATTTTGTATAAGCAAAATTTCTTGAATTAGACATGAAATGTAATCAACAGGTCTCTTAATGTGTCACGGTTTTCCATAAGGTTCTTCCCTTTGTTTGCACAGCTGCTTTCTAGAGACCTGTATATCACATTTCCCTTACATTATTGTCATTGCTGTTTTAAACCCAGTGACCATTTCCAGAAAGAAAGTTGCTTGCACAAATGTTTGATCTTATGAAAACTTGATCTACTGTTTCATTATCATTGATAGCTTCAATTTTTGTAAAGTCAAGATGTTTAGGTTGTTCCATATACTTTTAAACTGTGACTTCATTAAAAAAGGAGAAATGTTTATGCAAATTTTAGCCATATAATATAGTATATGTGTATATATGCATATATAAATATATAAAACATATTGCAACTGTGTTTCATTCACTCACTAGAAATATTGTTATTGGGCAATTGATACATAAATAGATTTATTGACTTTGAAGAGATAGTTCATAACTCAAACTAATATTTGGCTCCAAAATAAAACTGATAAGTCAATAGTGATGTGATCTTAATGTTGAATTACATGATTGATTTTTGAGTACACAGACTGCTGTTTTTGGTGGAGAGGAGATTTTATTTATTTATTTATTTATTCATACAACAGGTTCTTCTTGGTTATCTGTTTTAAATATAGCAGTGTGTACATGTCAATCCAAAATTCCAAGTATATCACACTCACTCCTTTTTTTTAATTGAAGTATAGTTAATTTAGAATGTTGAATTAGTTTCAGGTGTACAGCAAAATGATTCAGTTATATATGTATATATTTTCAGATTCTTTTCCATTAAAATTATTGCAAGATATTGAGTATAGTTACCTTTGCTATAGAGCAGGTCCTTATTGTTTGTCTATTTTATACGTAGTAGTATATGTTAACAACAGACTCCTAATTAATCTCCTCTCTATCCTCATGCCCCACAATTCCCTTTGGTTATCATAAATTTGTTTTCTATGTCTGTTAGTCTATTTCGGTTTTGTAAATAATTCATTTATATAATTTTTTTTGGATTTCATATGTAAGTGATATCATATGATATTTATCTTTGTCTGACTTATTTCACTTACTATGGTAATCGCTAGGTCCATCCATGTTGCTGCAAATTATATTATTTTATTCGTTTTATGGATGAGTAATAAATAACCCATTGTGTATGTATCAATAACCTCAGATATGCACATGATACCACCCTTATGGCAGAAAGTGAAGAGGAACTAAAGAGCCTCTTGATGAAAGTGAAAGAGGAAAGTGAAAAAGTTGGCTTAAAGCTCAACATTCAGAAAACTAAGATCATGGCATCTGGTCCCATCACTTCATGGCAAATAGATGGGGAAGCAGTGGAAACAGTGGCTGACTTTATTTTTCTGGGCTCCAAAATCACTGCAGATGGTGATTGCAGCCATGAAATTAAGAGACACTTACTCCTTTGAAGGAAAATTATGACTAACCTAGACAGCATATTAAAAAGCAGAGACATCACTTTGCCAACAAAGGTCTGTCTAGTCAAAGCTATGGTTTTTCCAGTAGTCATGTATGGATGTGAGAGTTGGACTGTAAGGAGGACTGAGTCCTGAAGAACTGATGCTTTTGAACTGTGGTGTTAGAGAAGACTCTTGAGAATCCGTTGGACTGCAAGGAGATCTAACCAGTACATCCTGGAGGAATTCAGTCCTGAGTGTTCATTGATAGGACTGATGTTGAAGCTTCAACTCCAATATTTTGGCCAGCTGATGCGAAGAGCTGACTCATTGGAAAAGACCCTGATTCTGGGAAAGATTGAAGGCAGGAGGGGAAGGGGACAACAGAGGATGAGATAGTTAGATGGCATCACCGACTCAATCGACATGAGTTTGGGTAAACTCTGGGAGCTGGTGATGGACAGAGAGGCCTGGAGTTTTGCAGTTCATGGGGTCACATAGAGTCAGCCACGACTGAGCGACTGAATTGAACTGAACTGAATTGTGTATACATACTGCATCTTCTTTATCCATTCATCTGTCAATGGACACTTAGGTTGCTGATATGTCTTGGTTATTGTAAACAGTGCTGCTATGGACATTAGGGTGCACCTATTTTTCAAAGCTTTCTCCAGATACGTGCCCAGGGGTGGAATTTCAGGATCATGTGGTTCCTCTATTTCTAGTTTTTAAGGAACCTTTGTACTGTTTCCCATAGGGGCTGCACCAACTTACATTCCCACCATCAGTGTAGGAGGGTTCTGTTTTCTCCACGCCATCTCCAACATCTGTTAATTGTAGGCTTTTTAATGATGGCCATTCTGACTGGTATGAGGTGATATCTCATGGCAGTTTTGATTGGCACTTCTTTAGTAATTAGAAATATTGAGCATCTTTTCATGTGCTTGTTGGCCATCTGTATGTCTTCTTTGAAATGTCTATTTAGGTCTTCTTCCCATTTTTTGACTGAGTTGTTTGATGTTTTTTTTTTTTAAATATTAAATTGTATGACTTGTTCGTGTGTTTTGGAAATTAAGCCCTTGTCAGTAGCATCATTTACAAACATATTCTCCCATTCTAAGGGTTGTCTTTTCATTTTGTTTAAAGTTTACTTTTCTGTGCGCAATCTTAGTAAATTTAATAAGGTCCCATTTGTTCATTTTAAATTTTTATTTCCAGTACTCTAGGAGATGGATCAAAAAATATTGTCATGAGTCATGTCGAAGAGTGTTTCACCTGTGCTTTCCTCTAAGAAAAGAGTTTTACTATAAGAGTTTTATAGTATTCAATCTTACACTTAGGTTTTTAATTCATATTGAATTTTTTATATGGTGTTACACAATATTCTAATTTCATTCTTTAACATGTAACTGTCCATTTTCCTAGCACCATTTACTGAAGAGACTGTCTTTTCTCCATTGTACATCTTTTGCTGCTTTTGTCATAGATTAACTGACCAGAAGTTATTTTCTTGACTAAGTATATGATCCCAAGTAGTGCATAATCCAGTTGCTTTCTAAAAATTAAATTAAATTTCAAATGTGCAGAAGAATGATGTTTGAAGTAATCTCTGAAACTGAAATATCATCTGGTCAATTTACACATTTTCTGCATTTTCAGTATTTTCTAGTATCTCTGGAAAATGTAGTCTCTGTGCTTCCCTCTTAGCTCAGTCAGTAAAGAATACGCCTGCAATGCAGGAGACCCGGGTTCGATTCCTGGGTTAGGAAGATCCCCTGGAGAAGGAAATGGCAACCCACTCCAGTATTGTTGCCTGGAGAATCTCATAGACAGAGGAGCCTCACAGGAAACAGTCCATGGGGGTCTCAAGAGTTGGACACTACTTAGTAACTAAACTACTACCACTGGAAAATGTAGGGTGAAGGGGATTGGGAGATTGTTGGGATTTATTAGGAAGGATATTAGTTGGATAGGATAGAACTGTCCTCTTAAGCATCCCAGAATTTGGACATTCCTTCACATTTGTGATCTTGAGAATCCAGGTAATACATATACCTTGAGAAACCCTGGATTCCTACACAAAACAGAACAAAGAGGTTTTGTTTGAAGATACTCTTGCAACAGATTGTGTGAGCATGTCTGATTCTTTGTGACGCTATGGACTGTAGCCCACCAGGCTCCTCTGTCCATGGGATTCTCCAGGCAAGAATCCTGGAAAGGGGTGCCATGCTCTCCTCAAGGGGATCTTCCTAGCCCAAGGATCAAACCTACATCTCATCCATCTCCTGCATTGGCAGGCAGGTTCTTTACCACTTAGGGCCACCTGGGAAGCCCCTAGCAACAGATTTTTTAGTCACTCATTTGTGTCCAACTCTTTTGCAACCCCTGCCAGGCTCCTCTGACCATGGGATTTCCCAGGCAAGAATACTGGAGTGGGTTTCTATTTCTCTAGAGAATCTTCCTGACCCAGGGATCAAACCTGCATCTCCAGCTGGGCAGGAGGTTTCTTTACCACTGAGCCACCTGGGGTTGTCTATATCTATATCTTTACATCTTTATTTATATCTAAGCCAATTATTGCTTATTGCAGATGGTCCCTAGATCCTAGTTGACCTTGTGCTGCCCAATTAAGAAACAAACTGTAAGATTTAAATCTCCTAGTTTCTCTCAGAGTATATGGAGGATTCCTTCTGTTTACAACATTAGGTTTTGATATGTACAGAACTGCAGGCTGGAACTGAAAAGTGATGCCCTTTGGATTTACTGTTTTTGTATAACAATACAAGGTTCTCTCATCTCCAGACTCCCTTCATACAAAGACACATTGAACTTCAGCTTTTGTGAACATGAGGTGTTCTTCTATGCATAGGGAACCTGCAGTCTTACACATAAGCTTGGAAGCTTTCAGCAGGCTTGGGATTTGCCTGGCAAACCAAATGACATGAAATAGTTTCTGATGTATAAACTGACACTCACTACTTTGTAGGTCTACTGTACTATTGTACAGGAGGTGGTGAACAAAACCATCCCAAATAAAAAGAAAAGCAAGAAGACAAAGTGATTATTTGAGGAAGCTTTACAAACAGCAGAAGAATGAAGAGAAGCAAAAAGCAAGGGAGAGGGACAGATACGTACAATTAAATACAGAGTTCCAAGGAATAGCTAGGAGAGACAAGAAGGCCTTCTTAATGATCAGTGCTTAATAGTAGAAGAAAATAACAAAAGGGGAAATACTAGAGATCTCTTCTGGCAAATTGGAAGCATCAAGGGAGCATTCCAACCAAAGGTGGGCACAATACAGGATATAAATGGTAGAGACCCAGTAGATGCTGAAGAGATCAGAAGAAATGGAAAGAATACACAGAACTGTATAAAAAATAAACCTTAATGAACCAGATTACTTCGATGGTGTGGTTAGTCACCCAGGGCCAGACATTCTGGAGTTCGAAGTGGGCCTTAAGAAGTACTGGGTTAATAAAGCTAGTGGATGCAATGAAATTTCAGCAAAACTATTCAGATCCCTAAAGGAGGATGCCATCAAGGTTTTTCATTCATTATGTTAGCAAATCTGGAAGACTAGGCAGTGGCCACAGAACTGGAAAAGGTCGGTCCTCATCCTGATTCCCAAGAAGGGTAGTACCAAAGAATATGCTAACTGTAAGACAATCACACTCATTTCTCATTGCTAGTAAGGTCATGCTAAAAATCTTGCATGCTAGGCTTTAGTATTATGCGAACTAAGAACTTCTGGATATCCAACCTGGATTTAGAAAAGGAAGATGAGCTAGAGATCAAATTGTCAGCATTTGCTGGATAATAGAGAAAGCAAGGGAAATTCATAAAAACATCTACCCTCTGTTTCATTGACTAAACTAAAACCTTTGTGTGGATAATGACAAACTGTGGAAAGCTCTTAGAGAAATGGGAATACTGGACCATCTTACCTGTCTTCTGAGAAATCTGTATGCAGGTCAAGAAGCAAAAGATAGAACCCTGTATAGAAAAACTGATTGGTTCAAGATAGAGAAAGAAATACTACAGGGCTTTCTGCTGTCACCTTGTTTGTTTAACCTATACGCTGAGCATATGAGAGATGCCAAGCTGGAATCAAGATAGGTGGGAGAAACATCAACAACCTCAGATATGCAGATGATACCATTCTAATGGCAGAAAATGAAGAGGAACTAAAGAGACTCATGATGAGAGTAAAGAGGGGGAGTGACCAGCTTAGGACTAAATTAAAAAAAAATCTAAGGTCATGGCATCTTCCCCCATTACTTCATGGCAAATAGAAGAGGAAAAAGTGAAAGTATTGATGGATTTCCTCTTCTTGGACTCTAAAATCACTGCAGATGGTAACTGCAGCCATGAAATCAGAACACTGTTGCTTCTTGGCAGGAAAGCGATGACAAACCTAGACAGTGTGTTGAAAGCAGAGACTTTACTCTGCTGACAAAAGTCTGTATAGTCAAGGCTGTGGTCTTCCCAGTGGTCATGTATGTTTGTGAGAGCTGTACTAAAGAAGGCAGAAGGCCAAAGAATTGATGCCTTCAAACTATGGTGCTCGAGAAGACTCCTGAAAGTGCCCTAGACAGCAAGGAGTCAAACCAGTCAATTTTACGGGAAATCAACCCTGAATATCAGAAAAGGCGATGGCACCCCACTCCAGTGTTCTTGCCTGGAGAATCCTCGGGACAGAGGAGCCTGGTGGGCTGCCGTCTCTGGGTTTGCACAGAATCGAACACAACTGAAGCGACTTAGCAGCAGCAACCCTGAATATACTCTGGAAGGATTGATGCTGAAACTGAAGCCCCAGCATTTTGGTCATCTGATGAGCACAGACGACTCATTGGGAAAGTCTTTGATACTGGGAAAGATTGGGGGCCAAAAGAGAAGAGAGCATCATGGGTTTAGATGGCTGGATGGACGGCATCATGGATATAATGAAATGAACTTGGGCAAACTCTGGAAGATGGTGAAGAACAGGGAGGCCCAGAGTGCTGGAGTCCATGGGGTCTCAAAGAGTAGAACACAACTGGGCCACTGAAAAACAGCAACAACGCTTTGTAAGTCAGGGGGAATTGAGGTGGATGTATGACTATAAATGATTTTGTTTATGATTTTGACAAAGGTATATGTAATTTTGCTTATGCATGTTTCTAGTGCGGTGCCCTCTCTGCTCCTTTGACTGGTAGGTGGTGTTCAGACATTGACAAACTATGTATTTCCTAAAAGCACCCCACAAAGAGAATTTTCTTTTGGACTTAGCCTCTGCCTTCCTTCCTTCATCCTTTTCAGTCTATGTGATAGATCAGAAAAAATGGAAGCATTTTTATTTTTATTTGGAGAGCATCTTTATTTATTTTTTTTTAGACTCCTGAATTTGTTCATTGTTGTTTAGTCACTAAGTGGTGTCCAACTCTGCAACCCCATGGATTGCAGCATACCAGGCTTCCTTGTCCTTCACTGTCTCCTGGAGTTTGCTCCAACTCATGTCCATTGAGCTGGTGTTGCCATCCAACCATCTCATCCTCTGTCACCCCTTTCTCCTTATTCTTTCCCAGTCTCAGAGTCTCTTTCAATGAGTTAGCTTTTTGCATCATGTGGCCAGAGTATTGCAGCTTCAGCTTCAGTATCAGTCCTTCTGGTGATGGACATTGAAAGTTCTCCATTGTCCAACTAATCCTCCTGTCTCCAGTCTATGTTACATGCCATGACTTTACCTCTGTGATTCTTTTTCTTCTATATCCAAACATAGTTGAGCTTTTCTCTATTTTAACATCAACCAGACTTCCCATAAAGATGACCTTTTCAACTGTACTTAACTCTTCACAGTCAAGTTCTTTAAAGTCAGGCTGATGGTAATGGTTCCTTTTCATACACATTACTCTTTTAGAGCTGGGTCCTCAAACAAGTCTTCAGTGAACTTAAGAATTTGTTCTCAGTCAAAACTCTTGAAATCCTTTTATAATTTAATCCTATTCAGTGTCACTCAGTATTATTTTTGGGGCTTATAAATAAATTTCATTTCACATTTGCTTCTTTTTTTACTCCTGTTTTCATCTTCTCCTCTTTTCTTCCTCAGCCTTCTCCCTCTTCCTTCCAAATGTAAGTCACTCAGAGGTTCTTATATATTAAGCTCTGAAATATTTTCTTCTTTACCACTTTAATTCCTAACATTATCTTTATTCTTCATTTTCCAGAATATTTTCTTCATTTTGCCATTTGTTGTCAGTTTTGTTTTATATCTGCACCTGACTTACTCCTTCTTCTTTTAGGCTCCACGTGTGCAAGCATGCTAAGAAGCTTTAATCGTGTCCAACTCTGTGTGATCCCATGGACTGTAGCCCGCCAGGCTTCTCTGTCCATAGGATTCCCTAGGCAAGAATACTTGAGTGGGTTGCCATGCCCTCCTTGAAGGGATCTTCCTAACCCAGTGATCAAACTCAAATCTCTTATGTCACCTGCATTAGAAGGAGGGTTCTTTTTTTTAATTAATTTATTTTTTATTAAAGGATAATTGCTTTATGGAATTTTGCTGTCTTCTGTCAAACCTCAAAGTGAATCAGCCATAGGTAAACATATATCCCCTTCCTTTTGAACCTCCCTCCCATCTCTCTCTCCATCCCACCCCTCTAGGTTGATACAGAGCCCCTGTGAGTTTCCTGAACAAGGTGGGTTCTTTACCACTAGCACCACCTTGGAAGCCCCTTTACTAAAGCCTTAGTAATCTTTATACTTTTATACCTATCATACTGGCTTTAAAGTAGTTCATTGAATTAAATTCTCTCTTCTTTCTTCTATGCCATTAACATTTTCAGGAAAGCTATTTGTGTGTGTGTCCCATGGTGCTTTTCTGAATGGACTGCACAGAGATATTTTCTAGAATATGATGATAGTTCGAATACTGTGGGTGGGAATGGATGAATCCTAGCAAACTGTCTTTATTCACGCCGTGCCCAGCAATCCATTCTCTGCCTCTACTCTTCAGTCTCTCCCATTGTCATACCAGGTTTAGATTTGTTTCACGCTATGCTCTTGTCATGGGGTGAGAGGGTAGGTAGGACACCTTTATTCTGTTAAAATATGGAAGGTTGATGTTTTAACATTGTTCCTGAGGAAATTTTTCTGAAATTATAACTAAAAAAAAAAACATATAGAAGCAAGAAAATTAATGGGTTTTTACGGAGCTTATTATTCTATAGCCTCTTGAACATATCTAATGTATCTCATCAGAGAAGGCAATGGCACCCCACTCCAGTACTCTTGCCTGGAAAATCCTATGGATGGTGGAGCCTGGTGGGCTGCAGTCCATGGGATCGCTGCAAGTCGGGCACAACTGAGCGACTTCACTTTCACTTTTCACTTTCATGCATTGGAGGAGGAAATGGCAACCCACTCCAGTGTTCTTGCCTGGGGAATCCCAGGGACGGGGGAGCCTGGTGGGCTGCTGTCTATGGGGTCGCATAGAGTCGGACACGACTGAAACGACTTAGCAGCAGCAGCAGCAGCAGCAGCAGGTGTATCTCATGTGGCCAATCTAGGCTTAGTTACACACTGACACACCAGACCGATGGCCCTTGAACTTGTCTGCTAGATGAAGACAGAGGATAGATAGTGTTGCATGCAGCTGTGTGGCAGTGGTATTTGGCTTCTGGTTGAATTCCTGTAGAGCTCATGGGTAGACATCACTAACAGGTCCGCAAGTTTAAGTGACAACTTGATTGAAGGTGAAAAATGGCAGAATTTGGTCACAGCTTTTATGGAATAGAGAACTGCAGAAATAGTAGCAATTATGCTTAATTATATTTATTTTTAACAAATAAATATATTTATTTATTCTAGTGCATTATGTTCTGTGCACTAGAACAGTCTCCGCTGGATTACTTTCTTCACAGGGAATGAAGGCGGCATATATCCTACAAAGTTGCCTGGTGAGAGAGTTGCTCTAAGAATCATTGAAATAGCCAGATTTTTAGTGTTCATGAAACTTTTTTGGTAAGAGGCACTTTCAAAAACAAAAATATGTAGATTGGTGACCATGAATGATAAAAAGAGTTCAGAGAAGGTAACCTTGAAGTTTAAATCTGAGAGATTTTCTCGTGGGTTTACATATGGGAGAAGATGAAAGCTGAATGTCTGAGCTCAACAAGGTGGAAATGTCATGTACTCAAGGCAGGCTAGTGATAAGCCTTGGATTACAGAGGTTACTTTTGAAGTCTTCTGTACATCTGAGCCTTCCGTTCCTGTAGTTGGTTCCCAGAAGAGGATTATCCTTTTTGACTGATCGATCCTCACTCAGAATTTGGTGCATTAAATTTGACTTCCACAAAATTCTCTAAATTCAAATCTCTTGGATTGTAAAAATTTTAACACAGGCCTTGAGAGTTTGGCAGGCAGGAGTCAATTTGGTTTAAACAAACAATTGAACAGATTAAAAAACAATGCTAGGTTACTTCAGGCCAAAAACAAAAATAAAGATTAGATATTACATATTCTAAGTCTTAAGTAGAAACTTTTAGAAAATTAATCTATACACACAGCAAGAATACTAAATATTTTTAATGCTAAACACATCTTCACCAATTTTTAAGGCATCTATGCAGTATGTTTTTATTATATGAGTTTCCTGGAGAGAAGACTTATTTCTCGATTGATGGTTTACTGAGAACACAAAGCATTTGCCTCATTGTACTCTTTGTTTTGGAGAGTCTTACATTTGAGAGGTTGGCTCATGGATCTATTTTTGTTTTATATCAATTCTTTTGTCTATCAGCTTGTGAACATCTTGTTCCTAAACATTCATCTGCAGATAAACTTGCTGAGATTGGTGATAGTCGTATATTGATAAAAGGATTGACCGCAATTTGTTAATCCATTCACCTGCTAATGACAGTTCGTTAGGTTAGTTCCTGTTTGGACTATTAAACTAAAGCTTCAGTGAGCATATTTCTGTAAGCCTTTTCATGGAGTATGCTTGCTTTTTGGGTAAATCCTAGAGGTAGACTGGCTAGATTATATGATACATGCATATTTTGCTTTTTTTTAAGTCAGTCTTTCCCCAAACTTCTTGATTTATTATATATTTTAGCCAGCAGTGTATGAGAGTTCCATTTTCTCTATCTCCTTAGTAGAGATGGCTTAGTATGGCCATCTTTTAAAATATTAGCTGGAAAATCCCATGGACAGAGGAGCCTGGTGGGCTGCAGTCCATGGGGTCATGAAGAATCGGACACAACTGAGTGACTTCACTTTCACTTTTCACTTTCATGCATTGGGGAAGGAAATGGCAACCCACTCCAGTGTTCTTGCCTGGAGAATCCCAGGGATGGGGGAGCCTGGTGGGCTGCTGTCTATGGGGTTGCACAGAGTCGGACATAACTGAACCAGCTTAGCAGCAGCAGCAATAGGTATTTAATTGTCTCTCCTGTAGTTTCAGTTTGCATTTCCTAATGAATAATAATGTTGAATATCTTTTTGTGTGCTTATTTCCCATTCACATATCATCTTTGGAAAGCTGTCCAAATAGTTTGCTCAGTTTTTATTGGATTGTTTGCTTTCTTAAACTCTCTCTATAAACTCTTAATAACAATTTAAATGCAAATATTTTCCCCAAGTTTATGATTTGTCTTTTTATTTTCTTAATAGAGTCTTATAAATAGCAGAAGTTTTTAATTTGGTGAAATTTGATTTATTCACTTGTTCTTTTATTAATTTTACTTTTGATGAAACATTTAACGATCTATGCCAAAATCACAAAGATTTTCTCCTGTGACATTTTTTTTCCCAGAGCTTTTGTAGTTTTAGGTTTTATGTTAGATCTATGATCCCATCATGAATTGATTTTTGTGTGTAATGTGAAGTATGAACCAATGTTTATTTTTTGCAGTTGTATATACCTAATTATTACAACGTCACTTAAAACTGTTATTCTCCACTGAATTACCTTTACGCTTTTTTCAAAAATCAGCTATCTATATATGCATGGGTCTATTTCTGTCTTTTCCCTTGATCCATTTGTCTGCCTTTATTCCAATACCAGATAGTTTTGACTATTTTTGCTCTTTTAATGTCTTGAGATCAGTTAATGTTGTCCTTCCAACTTTTTTCTTTATCAAAGTTATTTTGTGTATTCTAGCTCCTTTGCATTTCAACTCTTTACCTAGGTTTTGGTAGTATTAACATCTTATATAACCATGGCTTATTTATCAAAACAAAGCAATTAACACTGGTACAATACTATGAACTGAACTACATGTTTTAATATAATAGAATTGTACCAGCTTTTTCTTTAATATCTTCTTGCTGACCTAGGATCCAGGCCAGGACACCAAGTTTCCTTTAATCATTAAATTCAGATTTCTCCAGTATGTGATAATTCCTCTGTCTTTCCTTATTTTTCTTGACTTTGGCACATTTGAAGACTGTTGGTGAAATGTTTTGTAGAATTTTCCTCAATGTGGACTTGTCAAATGTATTTTCATGATAAGATTGAGTTTATGAATTTTGAAAAGTATATTATCTTTTTGACATATTTTTAGATTTAACCTGATAAAATTTTGTTTAGAATTACTTCAAACAAATCTCCTTCAAATAGATTCTTGCATCTATATGAAGATAGTGGTCCACAGTTTTTAAAACTCTAATAATGTTTTTGTTTGAATTTGGTATCAGGTAATAGCTAGCTGGCAGAATGAGTTGGAAAAAAATTGTTCCCTTTCGATTTTCTGAAAGAGTGTTTGCAGAATTGGTATTCTCTTTCTTAAATGTTTTGTGGAATGCACCAGTGAAGCCACCAGGGTCTTATGTTTTGTTTGTGGGAAAGTTTTAAGATCCAATTCAATTTATTTAGTAGATATAGGGATCCTCACGTTTTCCGTTTATTCGTGAGTGAGCTTTGGCAATTTTCATCTTTCAAGAAATATGCCCCTTTCCTCTGAGTCATATAGTATATTGGCATAATATCATTCACAGAAATATCTTCTTATCTTTTTAGATATCTTGAGAGTCCATAATGGGCTTCCCTGGTGGCTCAGAGGGTAAAGAATCCACCTGCAATGCAGGAGACCTGTGTTTGATCCATTGGTTGGGAAGATCCCCTGAAGGAGAGCACTGCAACCCAATCCAGTATTCTTGCCTGGAGAATCCGCATGGACAGAGGAGCCTGGAGGCCTACAGTCCATGGGGTCGCAAAGAGTCGGACTTGACTAAGCATAGCACAGCACAGAGTCCATAGTAATGCCAACTCTCTCATCTCTGATATTTATAATTTATGTCATTTTCTTCCCCTGATATATCTTGTTAGATATTTTCTATTTCATTGATCTCACAGAACCAGCTTTTTATATTCCTGCTTTTCTTGTTTCCAATCTCTATAATTTTCTTTCTTCTACTTAATTAAATAAGAAGATTCCCTGAAAAAGGAAATGGCTACCCACTCTGGTATTTTTGCCTGGAGAATTCCATGTAGAGAGGAGACTGGAAGGCTACAATCCATGGAGTTACAAAGAGTCGGACACAACCGAGCAACTAACACTTTCACTTTTAGTGATAGTGGATATTCACTTTTAGTGGTAGTGGATATGCTTGTCTGTTATCAATCTATAATGGGAATGGTTTCAGTGCCAACTGAATGATTTGATTTTGATTTCAGTTTGATGTTTTTTTCATTTATTAGTTTTTTCTTAGTAGTTTACTGAGTTTTATAAGAAATGGACATTGAATTATATAAAATTGCTTTTGAACACATATTGAGTTTTTTTGTGAATTATGAACATGACAAATTAAATGTTTCCTAATAATAAATCATTATATTGTTTGAATGAGATCAAGTGGTGCTAGCAGATTATTATGTTATTGACATGTTAAATGTTTTATTTTATTTCAGAATTTTGCATGTGGTATGTGTTATTACTTTATTTTAGTTTTGAACTATTTTTGTTATGTTTTACTATCAGATTTACATATAGAAGTTTCATGGAACAGATTTATAATATTTCTACGTTCATTATACTCTGACAAGGTTTATATAACATTATAAATATATCTTCATTGAAAGTTGTAAAGGACTCAACTGCAAGAAGAATTTGAGCAAGAATTATTTGAGAATTAATTATTTCATAAGTCATAATTATTTTTCCCATCTTTATAGCTTCATTCAAATCTCCACAACGTTTTGCATTGTATTTAATGTTTATATGCTTTAGTAAAGCATGTTCTTTGAAACAGGAATTTTATTTGCTGAGTAGGTTTGAAAGTGGAAAAAATTCAGAAATGTTATTTTTCTCTGTCTTAAATTTTTCTTTGTCTTAAATTCTTTTTAGTTCCATTTGTTTTGAATTTCTTTATTCTTTTTCATATGATAGCAGGATTTCCACACTGCATTCTTCTCCTCCCCACTTTTTTTTTAAAGTTTTCATTGCATCTGGGTGCCAGAACTTGGTTCATCCTTTAATGTTTCACTTTTCAGTGAAGTTTTGTGTCAGATGTGTCTTTTCAAATTAGCTTCAGGTTATGTATTCTTAAACTTTGTATTGAAGTTAGGAAACATGGAAAAATACACATAGTGTAAATGTTAGAGCTCAATTATCACAAAGTGAATTCACCTACACTGTCAGCATTCAGACCAGAACATTATCACCACCCTAGAAGCTTTGTGTTACCTCGTTATCGCTGCTTCCCCCAGATGTATTATTATCTTGACTATTAACACCATAGTTATTATGAAATGATTTGCTACTTGTATACATAAAGTTATAAATGAGTTTTTGTGCATATACTTTTCAATCAGTATTTTTTATGTTATATTCATTCATGTAGTTCTATGATGCTAGATTTTCTGTTAATTTTCATTGTTGTTTGGTATTTTATTGAATGAATATATCACAATTTACTTATATATTCTATTATTGGTTGACAACTCTAGTTTGAAGCTATTAGGATAATGCTCCAATGAATATCCTAGTATATGTATTTTGGCGCAAATATTCATGCATTTCATGTCTCTTGAGATGTACCTAAGAGTGGAATATAATATACACATATGTATATACGTGTATATATATAATATACTTATTAAGCTATATAATCACCAGTTATTAGCTTTTTAAGTTTTCGTATTATTTTAGTCACATTCTGATAATGTGTAGTAGTATTTCTCTGTAGTTTAAATATGCATTTGACTGGTTTCTAACAATCCTGGACATCTTTTCATATTGCATTAGTATTTGGGTATCCTCTTTTGTGAAATGCTCATTCCATGTTTTGTCTGTCATTCTAACTGCACTGCTTATCTTATCTTAATAACTTGCAGAAGTTGTAATGAATATGAGTCTCTTTTTCAGATATATGCATTACAAATATCTATTTTCCCATTCTTTGGTGGCATTTCTTGATGACTAAGAATTTTTTTATTTTAGTTTATCAATTTTTAATGGTTATAGCTTTCTATGTTTTAAGAAATCTTTCCATACATCAAGATCATGGTGTTACTCTCTATTACTATATAGAAGTTTGTTAGAATGTGATATATACACAGTAGAGTGTGTTGTTCCCTCCCCTCTTTTGAATATTGATGTTAAGACACAACACACAAAATCTAGAAATCACAAGTAACTTTGGTTGTTACTATTCATTCATGTTACGTGCTCAGTGATGCCCAACTTTTTGGGACCTCATTGACTATAGCCCACCAAGCTCCTCTGTCCATGGGATTTTCCAGGCAAAAATACTGGAGTGGATTGCCATGTCCTTCTTCAGGGGATCTTCTATACCCAGGCATCAAAGTCATATCTCCTGCATTGGCAGGTGGATTCTTGACTGCTGAGCCACCGGGAAGCCCTATTATTCATGCAGGCAGAAGCAAAATGAACAAGTTCTTTGGGTGAGGAGTAACTGTCTCTCACCAAGAAGAATTTGCTTTTTGATTTGTGGCAGAGGAGAAGGAAGAGAGTGACAAAGGTAATGGGGGAAAGATATATAAACATAAATATATTAGTTTAGATGAGATATGCCTAGAGTATAAGTGGAATTGAATAGAAAAATGAGTATAAGAAATAGTGGAATTTAATAGAAAAAAAGGTGAATTAATGTATAAAAGAGATAAAATCAACAGATACTGGTATCTAGATGGTTTTGGAAGGTGAATCTGTCCATGATGATTTCAAAGATTTTGAATTAGGTGACTAGATTTTAGGTACCAAGATAGAAGATGCAGAAAAGATGATTTCTTTACAAGGAGAAATAACTTTATTGATCCTTATGTGTTTTGTGTTTGAATTGTTCTGGAGATTTTGGGGTAGAGTGGGACATGACTGAACGACTAAGCATGCATGTTCACATATAAGAACTTCCATTTCACTTTAAGAGTCTATTATTTCATGCAATAAATTTATCTCAAATTTTTAAACTAGAGCGATCATTGAAAGAATACCCAAAATAGCTATCACCTATTACTGAGTATCTCCTATATCTTGGGCACTGTTATACATTTTAGGTATATTATTTAGTCTTTAGTCCAATAAATTAAACATTATATTCACCTATTTTACATATGAGCAGCTGAATGTTTAGAAAACTTTACTCAAAAGTTACACACAGAGTAGTTCTCTTGTCACTACAAATTGTTTGAGAAAATTAATATCCCTATCAGGCCCTCTTCTGAAACCTCTTCACTGTTTTGTTAACAGGTGTCACTTCCTCAAGAGGAAAAAACTCTAGGAAGCTAAAGAGAAGACAGAGAAGAATCTCAATTGGTTACACTTTTTTTCAACCTCATTTATACCTCAATTCTGACACACCTGTAATATTTAGGAATTAACAGAAAGGTTACAAGACAGATGTTAGACACTTCTTAGGTTATTTGTTTAGAAGTATTTGTTGTCCATGGAATCCAGCTAAAAGACTGTATCAGTTCCCGAAACATCCCTGCAAGCCAACTGCTTCAGAAAGACCTCTATGACTAGCACAAGATGGTGCCAGTTGCATATTATGATCAACACTTTGTGCCATTAGAACACTCTTACCAACTGGCCACAGCCAACTCATTAACACATCAATACACAGATGAAAAATTAAATCAACCCAATAACCAATCTGTAGTCAGAGTACAATCCCATGGTAGTAACTTTGTAGTTCCTCCACTGAACTCTAGCCAGAAGGTACAGAGGTGCTCAGAACTGCCCTCTGTCAAGTCTCAGGACACAATTTCAGGGGACTGCTATAACAGGGTTCTAAAATCACCATTATCTCACTCCAAACGTCAGGCCACACCTTCACTACACCTCCAGCGGAGAACTCCTTTGTGGCCTAATAAGAAAGCCCTGAGCTCGCCTTTCTCCCACCCTAAACCTCAGAACACATCTTCATTTGACCTCATTAAGACATTGTCACCAGAGCCCAGTCAAACAGACTGGAGCTCACAGTTATCCTTTCCTAAACCTCAGGATACATCTTCCCTAGATCTTTTCTGGACATCACCTTCACCGAAGTCTATTAGAAAAGTATCAAGTTCATCACTATATGCTGTCAAACATCAAGAAACTCCTTCCCCAGGCTACCTATGGACATCATCATCATCTTTGGAACCTAATCAAAGAGCCTTTAGCTCAGCATTACCCCAGTCCAAGCCTCAGAAAGCTTCTTCATTGGACAGCCTATGGTCATCTTTGTTAGAGCACAATCAAAGATGTTTGAGCTCACCATCCCTCAACTCTACATCTCAAATAAATGACTTGTTTCAGACATCACCTGAAGCGCATCATTTGGAGCCCAGTCAAATGACTCTGAGCTCATCGTTACCTGACTCCAGACTTCAGACACCACCTGTATTGAGGTCCAATTCCAGTGTTCTGAGATTACCATTGTCCAATTCAAAACCAAGAAAGTCACCTTTACCACATTCTGTCCACCAGTCAAAGAGTTTGCCATTGTTCCAGCCCAAAACACTTGATCATGACTTCAGGACCCCAAGCTCAGCAATGTGTCACTCCAGATTGCAGAACACCACTTCACTAAGTGACAAACACAAAGCCACAGATCTTTCCTCACCTCATCCCAAACCAAATGTCTCAGGCCAATCAGTATCCAGGCACTCCATGAGGAACATAGCTGCTTTGACACTGGGCTCCAGACTCCAGCGTAAAAGCAGTTTGAGTCATTATGAAGAGATAGGACCCAGTAAAGAAATTCCATGGACTTTAGATTACACTCAACCCTGCATTGTTAAAGGTGGCACTGTCCCCAATGATGTTGTAAATAAAATTGTCAATTCTCTCTCCAAGACAAGAATCCAGAGGGATCTCTGTAGACAGATTCTCTTTCGAAGGATGAGGGGAAGACCAAATCCTCGTCCTGGTCCCCGCCTTTCATCAAGTTATATGGTTTGTTTAGCCTGTGCTTCCTGCATAAAATCTCAATGTAGCCATCTTACAGGAAGGAAAGACCCCCATGCTGCCACACTATTTGTCATCCCAACACCTGAACTCACTCCGGAGAAAGAGATAATGGTGAAACTAGTTTTTATCCTTTCCCTACCAGAGACTACTTTTTTACTCCCTGTAAGAGAAAATCAGCCTGATGAAGCCCCTGAAGACAGTCTTGAAGGAATGGAGAAGATACCACAATTTTTCCCTATATCGGAATCAGATATCACTCAGGGAGCTAATGTGAAGAAGACCTGGCTGACAGTAGCCCCCGAAAACCAAGCTGTAAGCCAGCAGCCCCAGGCTGTAGACTGGCTGCTCTATGTGAAGAAAAACAGTAACCCTCAGGTGCAGTCCGTACTCCCGTCCTCTTCCTCCTCCACGTCTTTGTCCTCCTCCTCCTCTTCTTCCTCTTCCTTTATAGCACCCTTACCCTCTCCTCCTCCTCCAAAAGAGTCTACCATCTCAGACTGTGTGTTCACTAAGTTACTTAGTTACCATCGGTTGCCTCCAGGGGTCTCCTGGCTTGAGTTTATATGTAGTAAAAATCACCAGCCACTTCCTGGAAAACCTCGTCCAAGTCAATCACCACCTCCCAAAGCAAGGCCTATGAGGAATAGCACCACAGTTAAAAGGAGAAAGGGGCTCAAGACAGTGTTCAAAATTTTCCAGACAAAGGTTCAAAATGAGAGAAATCATGATTAAGTTAACTTTGTTTTCTTTGAAGGCAGTTGACCTCTTAGTTCTTTAACATTAGAGCTTGATTTCCTATCATGCTTATTAAAATTCTTAGTATTAACTAAGTGTGCCTCTATGTTTCAGCTGATGAAGTGGAACTATTACTCTTAAGTCTATTTTCTACTTAAATAATAGACTATGAGCTTCTAGAAGCCTAAAATGGAATCCTATGTTTTTAACCATGTGCCTGGCTTACAGTAGCCATTATAAAATAATTGTTAAATGAATTAATAATAATTGGCCACAGACCATAAATATCTCATTTGTCTTGGCTTGAACAGTATCCAACTCACTGTTATCCTCCTTCCTCATAAGGTATAATAGTGATGATATCCTTAAAACAATTTATGCTAATCTGGTTCCCTATCTCTAAAGAAAATTCAGATCATGTTTAACAGTTAATAGATATAGGAAGGAATCTTTTCAGTCATGTGTTCCTAGAGAAAATTCTTCTATGGTAAGATCCCACATGCAATGATTCATTCAACCTTAGCAAATCTCAGAAAAGAATAATTAACTGGTACAGATAACCCTACCTCATGCTGACTGTGCCAATATTTAAATTACAGGCTGTAAAGTCACCTGTTCATCACTTCTACTTATACAACATGAATGAGTTAATAAAAATGTTTAAAAAATGCTTCTGTTCCACTGCGTCTACTAGTAGTGGGAAGAGAAGGGAATTGTCTTACCTACTGCCTTAAATAATTATATCTATCCGAAAGAGCTAGAATTAGTTTCTCTTGCACACACCGATGACTCACAATTCTGCCTCTCCACTCTACTACTTTCTAATCACTAGATTGCATATCATGCATTCCAATTGAAACATTGTACAGGCATCTTAAACTCAACATTGCCAAACCAGAATTTACCATCTTTACCTTTACACTTTGCATCTTCACATTACAATCCTTTGTCCTCTGTGTTCCCTGTTTTAGTGGATGTGTCACCATCTGTCATGGAGTCTACTTTCTCATTGCCTGTCCCCCTCCAAGTCCGTGAGTTCCATGACCTTATTATCCATAGAATCTAGCTTTTTTCTCCAACCCTATTGACACTATTCTAGTGTGGTCACAGATTTGTCAGCTGCATTACTGAAATAACTCCTAAACATGCATTTTAACTTTCAAATGTATTTCTGAGATCAAAGTTGATGATGCCATTTCACTGTTTATAACCCTTTTATCATTGCCTATTATTCCCTTAGGAAAGTCTAGATTCCTTCCATAATTGAGTCATGATAATTTTCAAGACTGATTTCTTTTCCAGTCTCAGCCACATTAATTTCTTTACAGTGGGAAGCAAGCCTCCTACATTTCTAAATCAACAATTCTGGTGTCCAGAATGATCTTTCCATTTATACATTTTTGCTTTACAGGGCTCTAACATCTTCTAGGAAGCCTTTTCCTGATCCACTTAAAACTGAAGGGTTTAGTTGGCTTTCTTATTGCCATGAAACTTTATTTTTACTCTTTATACTGGTCTTCACCATAATATAAACCAATTGTTTCTTGTCTGTCTTCACTCACTGGAATGAAAACCTATTGTTCACCATTTTATGTCTATTTTTAATGTAGTCCTTGAAATACAGTGTACTCCCTAAAATATGTATTAAGACTGAGTTAATGCTAGTGAAGCTCTTCATCTTTTTAAAATTCTTTGAAATAAGTAATACTTCATCTATTTGCTTTTTCCTATACTAGTATTGAATTGCTTTTTTGTACCTTTTGTCTTGATGAGAACATACATAAAAATATTATAGTAGTCATCCTTGTCCTATTTCTTATATTAAAAGTGTTCTTTTCTAGTATTTCAGTATTAAATATGATGTTGCATAACTGACCAGTGATGCTGAGGAAGAACTTAGGTGTGTGAAAAAGTGTTCAAGGATTTCTCCAACTTCTTTAGAAAATCCTTGACATGTGCTTAATTCACCCTGAGCATCTCTTTTGATGACACACATCACTTGTATAATTACTTGTTTAATATGTTCTCTACTAAACTGAATTTTATGTGTGGAGGTCCTGTGTCTATCATGTTTACTACTAACCTCTTTGGACCTAATGAAACCTGGCATTTACTAAGATTTCAATAAATATTTATGGAATTTAATCAAGGAGTTCAACTGATTTTTATTTGTTGATGTAATTTTCTTGTTTTTTACCCATTGTTTAGCTTATTCTGTAAGCTTTGTGCCTCATTGTAATTTTTAATTTTTCTTTATTTTTGAACTATGATTTATTTAATTGTTTTTAACTTCTTTACTGTATTGGTGGGCTCCCCTTGTGGCTCAGCTGTAAAGAATCTGCCTGCAATGTGGGAGACCTGGGTTTGATTCCTGGGTTGGTAAGATCCCTTGGAGAAGGGAATGGCTACCCATTACAGTATTTTGGCCTAGAGAATTCCATGGACTCTATAGTCCATGAGATCACAGAGTCGGACACAACTGAGCGACTTTCACTTCACTTCACTTACTGTATTGGCAGTTATTTATTTTGTTCTTAATCAGAACAGTGTCTACTTTGAATATTTTTTAAGAGAATTCTTTAACCATATATTTCCTAGTTTTTAGATTTGGAAATAAAATCACATGAAACAGAACAGGAAAATGCATGACAATAGCAAGTATCCACCTCTCTCTCCTGGCTTCTATTGACATGCCAAGAGATTTCAAAATACAGAACAGCATGTGCTGTGTCAGAAAGGTCAAGAAATTTTTGATGAGTTCAGATTTTAGAAGGGTAAGAGGGACTCAAAATTTACTAGATTTAAATAAAGAGATCATCTGAAAATAATTTTTAAAAGATATTATGCATCTTTTAAAAATTTGCATCTCATTAGTGCCCTTTTCCCTAACTGGAAAGGCCTGGACATGCGAACAGGCTACATAGCTGTTGGGAAATAGAAGGTGAATTCTCTGAGTTGTCACATATCTGGATGATAATTTAACCTCTTTTTGTTTTGTTTTTTTAATTGGAGGACAATTATGCCCTGATTGGAAGCTATTGGCTTGTTTGTTTTTTAACTGGAGGACAATTATGCCCTGATTGGAAGCTGTTGGCATGGGGAAGCTGTAGGCAAGCTAACTAGAAGAAGGGCATCCACTGTGATTGGTTAGGAGCACATATTTGTGCCTCTCTGATTGGTCCTAAGTTGGAAATGGAGACAAAAATTAGGGAAGCTATCAGTTATTAATCATGTCCTAGCTATTTGGGGTTATTATTTGGTGTCCTAGATTATTACTAGAGAGTGGTAATAGCAGGATTGCTTCCTGGGCCAATTACTACAGATAAAGGTTTGGTTTCCTGGGCTGGTTGTTTCAGGTAATAAGCCAGAGTTTCTATGTAGTCTGGTTGTTGTCTTTTTTTCCATTCAAAAAGCAAATTTTTATATTCAAAGCAGATTTGCTTTGTTCCTATTGAATCAGCTACTACTTTTCTTATAGGCAAAACCTGCAACTGATGTTAACAAAATGCACAGTGTACATCCTGTCAAGATTCAAATAGATCCCTCAAAACCTATCCCCAAAATTAATCAACACCCTGTACATAAAAAATAAAAGGTATAATAGATGATTATGTCATGGTGTCATCAGTCAGTTCAGTTCAGTTTACTTGCTCAGTCATGTCCGACTCTTTGTGACCCCAAGAATCACAGCACACCAGGCCTTCCTGTCCATCACCACTCCCAGAGTCTGCCCAGACCCATGTCCAATGAGTTGGTGGTGCCATCCATCCATCCATCTCATCCTCTGTTGTCCCCTTCTCCTTCTGCCCCTAATCCTTCCCAGCATCAGGGTCTTTTCCAATGAGTCGACTCTTCCCATGAGGTGGCCAAAATATTGGAGTTTCAGCTTCAACATTAGTCCTTCCAATGAACACCCAGGACTGATCTCCTTTAGGATGGGCTGGTTAGATCTTCTTACAGTCCAAGGAACTCGCCAGAGTCTTCTCCAACACCACAGTTCAAAAGCATGAATTCTTTGGTGCTCAGCTTTCTTCACCGTCCACCTCTCACATCCATACATGACTACTGGAAAAGCCATAGCTTTGACTAGATGAACCTTTGTTGGCAAAGTAATGCCTCTGCTTTTCAATATGCTATCCAGGTGGCCATAACTTTCCTTCCAAGGAGTGAGTGGCTTTTAATTTCATGGCTGCAATCACCATCTGCAGTAATTTTGGAGCCTTCCAAAATAAAGTCTAACACTGTTTCCACTGTTTCTCCATCTATTTGCCATGAAGTGATGGGACCAGATACCATGACCTTAGTTTTCTGAATGTTGAGCTTTAAGCCAACTTTTTCATTCTCCTCTTTCACTTTCATCAAGAGGCTCTTTAGTTCCTCTTCACTTTCTGCCATAAGGGTGGTGTTATCTGCATATCTCAGGTTATTGATATTTCTTCTGGCAATCTTGATTCCAGCTTGTGCTTCTTCCAGCCCAGCATTTCTCATGATGTACTCTGCATATAAGTTAAATAAGCAGGATGACAATATACACATGGTGTCATAAGTTTTCCAAAACCTGTAATAGAAGATTATAAGTTCAAGGACTCATTATCCTTTGTACTGGTCTCTGTAATAAACCTATTTTGCTGGTGGGGAAAAAAATCAAGGGCTGAGGGTGAAGGTTTGTCCTGGACCTTCAAGCTGTAAATATGGTTATCCCTTGACACACTTTTCCTCTAGGCCTCATATGTCACTAATATCCATTCTAACTGGAAGTAAATGCTTTACTCTATTTATTTATGCAGTGCATTGTTTAGTATCCCAATTGGTGGGTGAAGCTAGCCAATATCTTTTGCCTTCACTTAGGAAGAATAGTTCACCTGGACAGTAATATGTCAGTGCTTTACTGAGAGTCCTCTTATTTTTCACAAATCCTGAAGGCTGATTTGAATAATACAAAGTTCCCTAGGGGTTCTACTTGGTTACACTATATGGATGATTTACTTCTCCACTCGCCTGCCTTCTCAAGCCTCCTCACAGGAAGATAGCATCCACTTGTTAAGCTGATAGCCTTAAAGGGACAAAAGGTCCCCAAGGAAAAATTATGGTTTGCCCAAATGCAGTTTTGATATTTAGAGCATCTGATATTAAAACAAGGACTACACCTAGGTCCAGATAGAATTCATAGCATCATAAGTTTTCCAAAACCCCAAATAAGTGTCACCTGCAAGGTTTTCTCGCTAGCTGGTTATCACTGAAATTGGATTCCAAATTTCTCTTTTTATGGCAAACTTTGGTATGTTTTACTAAACAATAACAACCCTGACCTGTTTTTATAGGAAGACCTGAGCGACATAGCATTCAAAGCCTTTCAACTCTCTTTCAAGGAGTGTTTGATGAACCTACCTGCCCTTGGTCCTTTCAATTATTAGATTCCCATTTTCCATTCTGTATATGTAAAGGAAAGGAATGCCCTTTGGAGACTCACCCAAAAACATAGGACCACCACTAACCCTGGGGGTATTATAGGTGGCAACTGGACCCAGTGGCATGAGAGCATTCACCTTGCCTTAAGCCATTATGGCCACTGCCTAAATTGTGTTGGGATCCCCTTTAGCCATTTTGGTAACTCATGCAGTTGAAACTCTCCTGAACTCTCATCACACTCAACATTTCTCAATCAGCCCCCTTCTCCTGTAAAGTTCTTTTGTTAACTGCTCCTTGCATAACTCTTTTACACTGACCTTGACTCTGCTGATCTTCTCCCCTCTGTCACCAGTGAAGTCCTTCACAACTGCTTAGCGCCGATGGATAACTTTCTGATTCCTCATAATGACCTGCAGGAAATTTCATACTCTGACTTCTCATGGTTCACTGATGGCTTTTATTTACAAAGTGATAATGGCAAATACTGTGCTATATCTGCTATTGCAACTCTTTTTGATGTCAGCAAAAAATAAGGCAACATCTTTACCTGTGGCTGCTTCTGCCCAACACACTGAGTTACATACTCTTATACAAGCTTGTGCTTTAGCCAAGTACAAAGCTGCCAGTATTTACGCTGATAGTAGGCATGCTTTCAGATTAGCTAATGACTTCAGAATATTGTGGAAGGGATGTAACTTCCTTACTTCCAGTGGAAATAAAGTTAAAAATGTTTCTATGTTTAGGAGTTACTGGATGCACGACTTGCTGGTTAGCTATTAATAAGATTCTGGGGCATTCCAACTCAGCTCTCTGGAAGCCAAGGGGACTCACCTTCTGACATTTCCACAAGGAATGTTGTCCCTAGGGGAACCAACAACAGCCAAAACTCTGTCATAGTCTAAAGGGGTATTTCCCAAAATGATAACTTACAAAACCCGGTTAGAGAAGCCCAACAATTAGCCTTAGAAAAGGAAAAACAAGATTGGAAATTCAACAATTATTAGTTTGATCAAAAGAAAAAGCTCTGGTTTGGGCCAAATAACCCAATCCTACTGGAGACTCTAAAATTCCCACTTCTCTTCACTGTACACACATTAAACCACTGGTTTACGGACAAAATCATAGCCTTCATAAATCAGTATTGGCAGGGAACATTAACAAGGCCACAAAAAGTGCCTACCTCACTGTCTCACTTGTCTGAAATACAACCCAGGAAAGTCTGTTTGTATTGCTTCCAGACATTTTAAACTGCCTAATGGACCATTCAAGTTCTGGCAAATAGATTTCATACAACTTCCTCCATCTCATGGAGGATATAAATATGTTTCAGTCATGGTATGCATGTTTTCAACATTGGACTGAAGCTTTCCCTTGCAGCCAGTCTACTCCCTCTCCTGTGGTTAAAGTCCTTTTGGAAAAGATTATCTCTGCTTGAGGAACTCTCCTCAAACTTCATAATCATCAAGGAACCTATTTTATTTGTCAGATACTTTAACAATGTTGTGCCGTTGACTGGTTTTATAGCATTTTCCCTGTGCGTACCACCCTGAATTCTCTGGTTTGGTTGAACACACTAAAACTAATGACATTATTAAGACTCCATTTGTCTCTGAAGTAAAGACAGAATGTGTCATAAAATCATTGATAGATTTCCCCCTCCATTTACAACAGGAACAGTAGTAATAGTTGTTCAACCTTAGTTTTGAGTGTTGCCTTGTAGCTTAAAAGTAAATTTGAAAGATAAACTAGTGGAGATTAAATGAATATGTATTTTTCCCTTAATTGTGCTTTTTATTAAGCTTATAATTGGTTTTAAAATGCATTTCATTAACTTTTAACATAATGTTTTGTCTATTTTAAGCTCACTATAGATGAAGTGTAGATTTTAAGCTTACTGATAGGTGAGCTTCCCTGGTGGCTCTGACAGTAAAGAATCTATCTGCCATGCAGGAGACTGGGATTCAAACCCTGGGGCAGCAAGATCCCCTGGAGAAGGGAATGGCAACCTACTCCAGTATTCTTGCCTGGAGAATTCCATGGACAAGAAGAGCCAGACAGGGGTCCATGGGGTCACAAAGAGTCAGACATAACTGAGCAACTAAAACACACAGATGAAGAAAATGAATCAATAAGGGAAAAGATGGAAATTTGGGTGGTTGGAGGTTCAGGAAAGAAACCTGGGGGAGCATTTCATGAGAGTGGAAATTGAGATGGGCTAGTAGATGAGATCTGTTTCTCCTTCTTTAGCACTCTCGATTAAATCTTGCTTCTGTACCAGCAAGACTGGCTATTTTTCTTCAAAACCAATTTTCAGGTTACTGAATTTTATTGCATATAGTGATATTTCCCCCTCTTTCTTCTTTTTTCTTTCTCCTCTTATATTATCTTCCTCCTCTTCTTCTTTTTCTCCTTATCTAAACCAGTCTATATAAATTGTTAAATAGAAACTTTCAGTTGAATTCAGTCGCTCAGTTGCATCCAACTCTTTGTGACCCCATGAACTGCAGCATGCCAAGCCTCCCTGTCCTTCACCAACTGCCAGAGTCTACCCAAACCCATGGCCATCGAGTCGGTGATACCATCTGGCCATCTTATCCTCTGTTGTCCCCTTCTTCTTTTGCCCTCGATCTTTCTCAGCATCAGGGTCTTTTTAAATGAGTCATCTCTTCGCATCAGGTGGCCAAAGTATTGGAGTTTCAGCTTCAACATCAGTCCTTCCGGGACTGATCTCCTTTAGGATGGACTGGTTGGATCTCCTTGCAGTCTAAGGGGCTCTCAAGAGTGTTCTCCAACACCGCAGTTCAAAAGCATCAATTCTGCACTCATCCCTTTTTATAGTCCAACTCTCACATCCATAGATGACTACTGGAAAAACCATAGCCTTGACTAGATGGACCTTTGTTGACAGAGTAATGTCTTTGCTTTTTAATATACTGTTTAGGTTGGCCATAACTTTCCTTCCAAGGAGTAAGCGTATTTTAATTTCATGGTTGAAATCACCATCTACAGTGATTTTGGAGCCCCAAAAATAAATTCTGACACTATTTCCACTGTTTCCCCATCCATTTCCCACGAAGTGATGGGACCAGATGCCATGACCTTAGTTATCTGAATGTTGAGCTTTAAGCCAACTTTTTCACTCTCCTCTTTCACTTTTATCAAGAGGCTCTTTAGTTCTTCTTCACTTTCTGCCATAAGGGTGGTGTCCTCTGCATATTTGAGGTTATTGATATTCCTCCCAGCAATCCTGATTCCAGCTTGTGTTTCCTCCAGCCCAGCATTTTTCATGATATATTCTGCATATAAGTTAAATAAGCAAGGTGACAATATACAGCCTTGATGTACTCTTTTCCCTATTTGAAACCAGTCTGTTGTTCCATGTCCAGTTCTAACTGTTGCTTCCTGACCTGCATACAGGATTCTCAAGAGGCAGGTCAGGTGGTCTGGTATTCTCATCTCTTTCAGAATTTTCAACAGTTTATTGTGATCCACACAGTCAAAGGCTTTGGCATAGTGAATAAAGCAGAAATGGATGTTTTTTCTGGAACTCTCTTGCTTTTTTGATGATCCAGTGGATGTTGGCAATTTGATCTCTGGTTCCTTTGCCTTTTCTAAAACCAGCTTGAATATCTGGAAGTTCATGGTTCATGTATTGCTGAAGCCTGACTTGAAGAATTTTGAGAAGTGTGAGATGAGTGCAATTGTGTGATAGTTTGAGCATTCTTTGGCATTGCCCGTCTTTGGGATTGGAATGAAAACTGACCTTTTCCAGTCCTTTGGCCACTGCTGAGTTTTCCAAATTTGCTGGCATACTGAGTGCAGCACTTTCGCAGCATCATCTTCCAGGATTTGAAACAGCTCAGCTGGAATTCTATCACCTTTTTTTGTAATAAGGTCCACTTGACTTCACATTCCAGGTTGTCTGGCTCTAGGTGAGTGTGAGTGATCACACCATCATGATTAATTGGATCATGAAGATATTTTTTGCACAGTTCTTCTGTGTATTCCTGTTACCTCTTCTCAATATCTTCTGCTTCTGTTAGGTCCATACCATTTCTGTCCTTTATTGTACCCATCTTTGCACAAAATATTCCCTCAGTATCTCTAATTTTCTTGAAGAGATCTCTAGTGTTTCCCATTCTATTGTGTTCCTCTATTTCTTTGCATTGATTGCTGAGGAATAGAAACTTTAGAAACAAAACAAAACAAACCCTCAACTTCAAAACTCATTCATTGGCTTCTTCCTTTTTCTCAGAAAACTCATTCATTTGTTTTCTAATTAAATGTCAAGTCGCATTTACTTTTTCAGTCCTTCCACCACAACCATGGCCTCTTCCGCTTCCCTCTCCCCAACACACACAGGATCAGTGAATTGGTCAGCTTCCTAAAAAAGACACTGGATATGGCTTTACACTAACAAACTTGACAAGAAGGTGGCACTGGTGGTAAAGAATCAGACTGCCAATGTGGGGGACCTGGGTTTGATCCCTGGGTCAGGACATTCCCATGGAGAAGGAAATAGCAACCCATTCCAGTATTCTTGGCTGGAGAATCCCATGGACAGAACAGCCTGATGGGCTATAGTCCCTGGGGTTGCAAAGATCAGACATGATGGAGCACACATCATATAATCTCAGTTTATGTATTTTTAAGGGTCTCCCCAGTGTCTCAAAGGTAAAGAAGCCACCTGTCAATGCAGGAGATTCAGGAGTCATTGGTTGGATCCCTGGGTCAATGAGATCCCCCAGAGAAGAAAATAGCAACCCACTCCAGTATTTTTGCCTGGTAAATCCCATGGACAGAAGGAGCCTGGTGGGCTACAGTCCACGGGGTTGCAGAAGAGTTGGACACAACTTAGTGACTAAACAACAACCAACCATACATCTCTACAGCAAAAGAGTTAAAGTGTATATTTCCTAAATTTCTTGTATATTTTTGGAGATACTGTTGTTAAATCATAAATTGGAGCTAAGTCTGGCTATCTGCTTCATCACATGGCCTGTGACTTCTTTTCTTCATGCTTTTGTTCCAATATATTCTAAATACTTGTAGTAACAATCACACAGTTACTAATATCATATTAACTGATCTGTATACATTTAAAGATGGCCACGTAAACCACCATTTATTTTTGCATCACATAAAGTCATGAAAAATGTGAGGTGCTCCAAAAAAAAAAAAAAAAGAAGATGGAACCAGAGTCATTTCTGTTTTTAAATTGAAGTATAATTGCTTTACAATGTTGTCTTAGTTCCCACTCAATAATAAAAGGAGTCATCTATATGCATACATATATCTCCTCCTTCTTGAACCTTCCTCCCCTTGGCCCCACAGAGTCACTTCTTGATTCATTCATTTATACCTCAAGTGTACACTTTATCCAAGTCACGTCCCAAGAAAATTTCAACTTCTGGAACATCATCTAAACTTCCCATTCTTAAAACTCTCTCCAGGAAAAAAGGAAATGGATTATATATCTCTTAGGACTAAATATTTGTTTTTCTTCCAGATGGACAAATAAAACATCACTAATGTTTAAGGATAGTGATCAAGTGTTCTGCACTCTTGGGCTCAGAAACTCTGACTCAGGCTCTGTCACTAACTGCAGTTTTGTAAATCATTTAATCAATGTGAAATCTGTTCTTTTGACTAAGAAGAATGATATAATATAAGGTGAGCACTGAGCACACAAAACCCCTGAAAAATAGCATCATAGCTACACTTAGGATTACTTTGTTGAAATTCTTTTTTTCTTTTACATTACAGATTCAATTTATGCTTTAACAATTACAGTTTAGCAGCATTACTTACACATTTTTTGATGTTTTTTTAGGGTAATAATGACCTGAGATCCATATTCAAGCTTCAGTGACAATACTCGTTAGCAGTCTCTCTTCTGCTTGTTGAATCTGTATTATATTTTGACCTTAGCCACATGGGTCAAGGCTGCTTATTGCTCATTGAACAAAGTCCAGACTCCTCAGCCAGCTATATAAGGTCCTTCATAATTTTGTCCATATCAAAACTCTTTCACTGTCTACAATTTTCACAACATTGTATGTCTATAATGTACTTTGACTCCATGTAATCTTCATCTCTAGCAATTTCTCAAGTATCCCCAGTATTTTTCTGCTTCTTAGGCCTTGTTCATGCTGCTTGGCCCCATTTAGAACACACAGCATCCACACCCAACAGCATCAGTATCTTATCCATTACTGAGTTCAGCTCTGTTAATAATCTATCCACATCTAAGACTTCACCTTAGACCTGGGTTTAAGACCAGACCTTGCATCTGACCTGGGTTTCTTTGATTATACTTACATAATCATAAACATCATAAAATATACATAAATTATATTTACATAATAAATTCCTTTGGTTTGTTTATTTATTTTTCCATTTCACTGATGAGACTGGAAATGCCCTAAAGTCCAAAACTTTTTGGCATATTTTATTCTTTACACTGAGCCATGTAGTGTCTAGCCATCAGAAAATGACTTACTAATAAATGTTTAATTGAATATATTGTTCTAGATAGAAACCATGTGGGATGTGCTGAGAGTGATTTTTGTTGCTTATAGAAAATTACTTCTAAAGCATGTATTAATGCCTACAGTGAGGAGAATGGTGTGTCAGAATCACATTCTGGGTTTCGTGCCAGGCAACACTATAAAGTGAGAAGTGTTCGAAAAGGAAATACTGAAATGTTAGAACCCTTTCACTAAAGAAGTGTTAATTGCAATGCTTTAGACTATGAAAATGAGCTGAAATATAACCATATACTGCTCAGTCAACCAAAAAGTATAAGATGTAATATATATGTAATAAATTGGAAATGATTATTTTAAAGGTTGAGACCACACCACATTATTAATATTCAGCTCAGTTCAGTTCAGTTGCTCAGTCGTGTCCAACTCTTTGCGACCCCATGAACTGCAGCATGCCAGGCCTCCCTGTCCGTCACCAACTCCCAGAGTCCACCCAAACCCATGTCCATTGAGTCAAAGATGCCATCATGCCATCTCATTTTCTGTCCTCCCCTTCTCCTCCTGCCCCCAATCCTTCCCAGCATCCTTCCAGTAAGTCAGCTCTTTGCATGAGGTTGCCAAAGTATTGGAGTTTCAGCTTCAACATCAGTCCTTTCAGTGAATATTCAGGACTGATCTCCTTTAGGATGGATTGGTTGGATCTCCTTGCAGTCCAAGGGACTCTCAAGAGTCTTCTCCAATACCACAGTTCAAAAGCATCAGTTCTTTGGTGCTCAGCCTTTTTCACTGTCCAACTATCACATCCATACATGACCATTGGAAAAACCATAGCCTTGACTAGATGAACCTTTGTTGGCAAAGTAATGCCTCTGCTTTTCAATATGCTATCCAGGTGGCCATAACTTTCCTTTCAAGGAGCAAGCGTCTTTTGATTTTATGGCTGCAATCACCATCTACAGTGATTTTGGAGCCCCAGAAAATAAAGTCAGCCATTGTTTCCGCTGTTTCCCCATCTATTTCCCATGAAGTGATGGGACCAGATGCCATGATCTTAGTTTTCTGAATGTTGAGCCTTAGGCCAACTCTTTCACTCTCCTCTTTCACTTTCAGCAAGAGGCTTTTTAGTTCCTCTTTACTTTCTGCCATAAGGGTGGTGTCATCTGCACATCTGAGGTTATTGATATTTCTCCCGGCAATCTTGATTCCAGCTTTTGCTTCCTCCAGCCCAGCATTTCTCATGATATACTCTGCATAGAAGGTAAATAAGCAGGGTGACAATATACAGCCTTGACATATTCCTTTTCCTATTTGGAACCAGTCTGTTGTTCCATGTCCATTATTCATATTAGTTACTGAGATTCAGGAGGTATATTGTATTTGATCTTATCCATGACTAAACGCTAAATTATCCTTCATCCCTGTGAACATGCTGTAATTATCTTGTTTGTCCATTAGAGGAAAACAAATTTATTTATCCTTCATTTTCAATAATACTAAGTACAATATCACTTCTTTTAGGAAAAAAAAAAACTTCACTGGGAATTACATCTTTTGCATTCGAAATTGATCCCATTTCAGATACTTGAATATATTTACTATAAATCTGTAATTCTGAATGACTTATAGCACTATATCAAGTATAGAAAATAATCCAAAGCATTTCTAAAATATTTTTTTAGAGATTTTAAAAGATAAACAACATTATTACTGCGTAACACCTCCAATGTTCTATCTCCTCTAGAGCTGCATAGTAATCTTACAGATATACTGAAGAAGAAATGGAGACCCAGAGCAGGCTTATTAGTCTAATACCATGGTTTGCATGATCAAAGAACTGTTTTGGGGTTTTGTTTTGTTTTTTTAAGATTTATTTATTTATTCCTTGGCTGTGCTAGATCTTTATTGCTATGCAGGGTTTTCTCTAGTTGCAATGAGCAAGGGCCACTCTTTATTACAGTACATTGGCTTCTCCTTGCAGTGGCCTCTCATTGCTGGGCACCAGTTCTAGGCATGTGGGCTTCAGTAGTTGTGATGCATGTGTTTAGTTCCTCTGCAACATGCAGTTCTTCCCAGACCAGCGATAGAACCGGTGTTCCTTGCATTGCAAGGTAGATTCTTAACCCCTGGACCACCAGGGAAGCCATCAAGGAACTGTTTTTTAAATGTCTAGAACTTCATGTTCCAATGCAGTGGCCTTTAGCTACATACATGTGCCTATGGACCACTTGGAATGTGGTTAGAGACACAGTTTAAAATTTAAAAACTAAAGGAATGTAAAGTGTTTTTCCAGTAAATACAATGTTAGAGTTTTGGTAAGACTACACTTTCTTTCCCTATTGCATCATTTTAAGATATTATTGTTTTATTTTAGTGTGCATGTTGGGACACACGCCTCACTTCCAATACTGGACATAACTGTATGCATCACAAATCTAAATGATAGTGTATTGGTTCAACTCAAATGACTTTTTTTTTACACAGTGGTATAATATTGCAATGTGTTTATCTGAGTATTTTATGTTAATGACACATGTTATAGTAACATTTATGTAACTTGTAATTGGTAATTAAGTGAAAATAATATGAGAATTTTAATTATAATACAATTTAAAAATTTAATTTACAAATAAGTATGGATAGATCATAAATTTAGAATGAAAATATACAACTGTGAAGAATTATATAAAGATAGAAAAACTGGTACTATTACTAAAGAAATAGAAAAAAAGAGTGGAAAAATTTTGTCAAAAATTTATGATGAATGCCAATTTCAATATGCTGCATCAGAGCAATACAAAAATACTTTATTCATTATGTTAAAAATTAAGATAATATAGTGGACAATATTAACAAACATTTCTAGAAAATGAGTTTTCTATCAACAGTCAGTGTGTCAATAGTATTAGTTGACTGAAATCAGAATTATATGTCTAAGAAAACACTACAATTAATTTTAACAGAATTTTTTCTAAAAAGTATTGACATTAACAAATAAAGATAATCTAGTGATTACTTTGGGAGGTATAAATATAATGTGGTTTTAAGCTATTGGCCATTAAAAATATCTAAACCAAAAATTGGAATTAATAAATTTTAAAGCATTTTAATATTCTCATAATTTAAAAAAAAGCAAAGCAAAGATATTGTGCTGTATCCTCTGATATATTATGTATAACATTAAAGTTTTATGGAAAACTATTTTAAGGATAGAATTGAAGTTATTTCTTTCCAAATAATTGAAAAGGAAGATTTAGAATAACAAAAATTTGTCCAATTAAAAGCAGTATGAGTAGAATTATTTAAAATAGTTTTCAAAAAGCAGATTAGTGAGAAAATATAAAATAGAATGGTGGATCTAAATTAAACAAATCAGTCATTGAAAAACAAGGTACCTTGAATAAATAAATTTTCCAGTTCCATATATATTCAAATTGGGATTTAACTATCTAGCTAAATGCTGTTTTTCAGTAAGCTGCTAAAAAACTAAAGGCAACAAAACTAATATGACAGAATCAATGTTTTAGAATTTATATTTATTAATTTAGTTTTTAAATATGATTTGAATTTGCAATTTTGGCCGGCTCTAAAATAGCTTTGATTTTTGCACAATAAATAAACAATTTTTATAAAAAGAATGGAAAAATTATTTCAGTTATGGAAACTTTGTTACAAAATTATAAGGAAACACTAAAATGATATATTATTAAATAAAGTATTTTGAATTAGGCCAACACTCAATGACTTTCTGAATACAATCCCTTTCTATAAATAAAAAAATCAAATTTAATTTAAAATTGGAAAGCTTGCAAACCTTTTTCTTTAGTTGTAGAGAAGTCATGCATCATATAAGACATGGTCCAATCAGTATTCTGGGAGCATTTTTCCTCAGAGGACATTCAAGTTAACAAAGACATGTCATTTAGAAGCATAAAAATAAAGCTTGTTGCTTAGATATTTCTGAATTTTTTCCATCTGCTAAAGATGAATTTCATTTAGATTGTGGAAAAATTAATTTCTATCCTTATATATGATCCTTCAGCTAGTTATTATGCTAGATCAAAATTCTAGATTCATTGGAATTAAAACTGTTATTTCTTTTATTGTTTCATTCCACTGTATAATATATACTAAGAATATCTGTGTTCAGTTTTCTGAAGCAATTATATAAAAAGTAAAATGTATACAGTTGTCAAAATTTTTCAGTATGTGTATGCAAGAGCTATGAATCACACCAATTATGGAAACTGCTGAAATAGAAAAGAGAAAATGAATTTAATGATCTTGTTTTCTTTGCCAATTTTTGTTGGTTGTGTTATGGACAAATGCTATGAAGATTTACTGTACTGTTAACTGAAAATTTTCTTGAACAAAAAACATGCTTACCAAATGTTCAATAATCTAAGACAGAAAAAAATGGCAGTGTAATTTACATAATTTGTCAATATGACACTGCATTTGAAGAAGTGGAGTTTGTAGAACTAAAGAAAGAAAAAGCTTATTTGTGATCTAGCAAGACATGTACAAGAATTTATGTTCAAGTGGCAATTCTTCATAGTACAAATCAATGATAACATCTACACATTTTTCAAATGAATCAATATGCAGAATTTAATTGTAATTGACAGGATTATGTCAATCATCCTCTAAATGTAAAATAAAAGTTTGAAGAACACTAGTACTGAGTTGCCACAATAATGTACTTAAATTGGACAGACAAGTTTTGAAACCAAAATGGGTTTGTTACAAAATGAAAAAAAATTATTTTATACAAGAAATTTTCTTAATTTGAATACAAATACTAAATCAAAATTATTTTGGTAATGGATTTAATTATTTGAAACCTTGAACTATGTTTAGGCCAGCTAGTGTGTACAAGCGTACTTCTTTGTCTTGAAAGTTTTATTATCAACATTTTAATCATCCAGTTGAACATAGACAATATCTGATGAATACTCACTCACCCAGAATCTAGGTTTTCTTAATCTTAACATTTTGCTATATTTATTTCATATTAAATAAAAGTAATGATACTCTTGAAGTATTTGCATGCCTTTTTCTGGGACATATGTGTACCTGTGGCTGATTCATGTTGATGTATGGCAGAAACCAGCACAATATTTATAGCAAATATCCTCCAAGTGCACTTGTAAAAACTGTACATTCATCAACTCTAAATGCAAATTGAATAGATCTGATGAAAATTTAGTGTCCAAACTGAGATGTGCTATAAGCCTAACATGCACACTAGGTTTTAAACAAGAAGACACAAAAGTGTAAAATATCTCATTAACAATATTTAAGTTGATTACATGTTAGTACAACAATATTTTTGAGATATCAGTTTAAGTAAAACATATTGCTAACATTAATTTTACCAATTTCATTTTGCTATGGCTACTAGAAAATTTAAAATTACATGTGTGGCTCACTTACATCTCTACTGGACAGTGCTCGTCTGGAACATAAGTAAGTCATGGTTGTTGAATATCTTGAAAAATACCATTTTCCCAGGCCTAAGAGAAATATACTTGGCATATGGTTGGTAGTTAACAAACACGTTTGGGTGGGGGAAAAAGTCCACAGTGTGTTTATCTCTGCTAGAAATTTTACAGGATGAGTAAGCACAACGTTTTTTTTCCTCTTTCTCCCTGACTCGGTCTCTGCTTTTTTCTCACTAAATGTGATTTTGTGAAAACTTCAAAAGGTGGAAGACTTAATACCTGCCTTGTGATGACACTCTGGAGAAATTATTTGGTATGTCATTTTGAATGGGTCACAGCTATCATTCTGTTCCCCTACACTTAAAAAGTATAACTGGCATCATTATAAGCACACTTTGATTTAGCTGCTCATATTATGGGGTTGCAAGAGCTGGACATGACTTATCAACTAAACCACCACCATTTCAGCTTTACAAATTTTGATTGTATAAGTAGTGCATTCTTGTAAAAATTCAGACAATAGCTAAGTATATTCTATAGAAACCCAACACTTAAAAAGTAATTTTTAGAAGATTTAATACATTGTCCCATACTTTGTTTATGCAAATACAAATGTGCTTTATTTGTTTTTTAAAAACAAGTGGACTCATACTACACACATATAATGAGTGTATCTCTTGGCTGTTACCTGCCTTGATACTGGAAGGATTAATCTCATTTGTCTTTTCAGTCAGTCACTGAGGACAATCCATTGCTCTAGTCACCAGCACTTTCATCCCATTATGGTGTAGCTGATTTTTGCCCTCCTTACCCTTGCCCAAATGTCAAAATCCCTTCCACTGCACCTTGTGGTATAACAGGTCGTCAGCAGAATTTCCTGTGTCACAGGCTCAGCAATTTCCTGCTCATTCCCTCATAGTGAGCTAGTTGACTGACATCTGAATCTTCTGAGGATACTGCATCTCTTAGTTTTTTTCTAAATGGCTTATACCACTCTTTTTGAAATGGTGGGGTTCACCCATTAATTCTCATCAGTGTTTCCAAACCATTTCTCTCTCTAATCCATAACTCCTTCCCTGAGGTTTCAATGTGATGTCATTAGGTGTTTCCTCAACTATTTCACTTTTTATCCTCTGGTCATTACTCTCTGAACCTAGTGTCTGAAAGCAAAGTGTCCATCTTATTCAGTAAGTAACGTGTCAGTCTTATTTAGATCCTGGCTTACTTTCCTTCTCTTCAATATTACTCCTGTTAAAATGGCTAACAAACACATGAAAAGATGCTCAACATCACTCATTATCAGAGAAATGCAAATCAAAACCACAATGAGATATCAATTTACACCACTCAGAATGGCTGCAATTCAAAAATCTACAAGTAATAAATGCTGGAGAGGGTGTAGAGAAAAGGGAACTCTCTTACACTGTTGGTGGGATTGCAAACTAGTACAGCCACTATGGAAAACAGTGTGGAGGTGCCTTAAAAAACTGCAAATAGACCTGCCATATGACCCAGCAATCCCACTGCTGGGCATATACACCTAGGAAACCAGAATTGAAAGAGCCATGTGTACCCCAATGTTCATCGCTGCTTTGTTTACAATAGCCAGGACATGGAAGCAACCTAGATGCCCATCAACTGACGAATGGATAAGAAAGTTGTGGTACATATACACAATGGAATATTACTCAGCATTAAAAAAAAATTCATTTGAAGCAGTTCTACTCAGATGGATGAAACTGGAGCCTATTATCCAGAGTGAAGTAAGCCAGAAGCAAAAACAACAATACAGTATACTAACGCATATATATGGAATTTAGAAAGACGGTAACGAGAACCCAGCATGCGAGACAGCAAAAGGAATGCAGATGTATAGAATAGGCTCGTGGACTCTGTGAATGAGGGCAAGGGTGGGATGATATGGGAGAATGGCATTGAAACATGTTAATTATCATATGTCTAATCAATCGCCAGCCCAGGATTGATGCTCGGGGCTGGTGCAACGAGATTTCCTGGGGGGAGGGAGGAGGGAGGGGGGTTCTGGAGGGGGAGCATGTGTAAACCCATGGTGATATCATGTCATTGTATGGCAAAACTAATAAAAAAGAAAAAACTCATATACACTACCTACTCTGAGTTCTCAGTTCCTGAATTTGTTCATCCTACTGACCCTCTCCCTCTCATTTCCATAGTTAAGATCTTGATCCTTCCGTTATCAAATATTCTAAAATTTCAAGTATTCCATTCATTCTTCTAGTGCTCTCACTCCCACAGTATTTTGACCCTATCAGGTCCTAAACTAGCTTAAAGTTCAAGTTCATTAGATTAAAAACTGTTACATATACCCTCAACTGTCCTTTCGTATCCCATTTTGCAATTTTCTGGCAAGCACCCCAAACCTAGTTAGACTCTATTATCTTCCATTTCAGTCTTCATCCCTGTAGGAGATTTGGCTAGAGAAAAACTCTCTGCTGACAGTCTCATCTTAAACCTCAGATGAGCCTTTAATGCTGTCCTAAATCTGAGCATCATCTTGTCCACTCTCCTAGGTAACTACTTCACATCATTTCCTCTCCTCACAATTTCAAGACCTCCTTTCAACAACTGCATGACTAGGCAGTGTGCCTTTTAGGCACAAATCATCTGATTTACCTGGAAATTTATTTTCATCCTAAATATTTAGTAACCTTGATGAGTTAGAGAGTAAATTTAAAGACATCAGATGGAGAAAAGAGCATGAATATTTAATTTTTTTCTTGAAGATTATGTATCAGACAAAGTTTTTATTATATATTAAGGGCTTTTGGTTCATTAACTCATTTAACTCTCAAAAGTCTATGAGGTAGGTACTGTCATTTACCCTTCTTGACAGTTCAGGAGACTGAAGCAAAGAGGTTATATAATTTGCCCAAAGTCATAAAGCAAGTGAATAGCAGACCAAAATCCAAGCTTAATGATACGTCACTACAAATGTATTGTTATTGCTAAAACTAAAAACAATGGCAAAACAGAAGCTGGCAATACTAATTTCAGGTTAGAAGTGAAGCACCTGAGCCTTCCACACAATACTCGAAGGTAAGCTAATGGTATAGTTATTTTGAAAATACATCTTTGGAAGTTTCAGTTTCTTACATCTTTAAACCTACCTTTATCACACATCTAGTAATCCTATTCTTTGGTATCTGCATGACAGAGATGAAAAGTAAGGTTTACACAGAAGTCCATAGATGAATATTTATAGTATCTTTACTTACATCCTCCAACTGGGAACAACCCAGACATCATACTGAAATATTATTCAGAATATAGAGGAATAAACCTTTGATTCATGCAACGATATGGATAAATTTTAAATGTGTTTTTCCAACCCAAAGGGCTACTATTAAAATTATAGAAATGCAAAATAAACCACAGATTGCCAGGGGATAGGAACTGGAGCAGTGGTTTCCTACAAAGGGAAAAAATTATAGAGGCACTGGAAGTGTTCTGTATGAAACTGCTGCTTTGGACATTTAATTCTATGCCTTTGTCAAGACTCTATAGCAGTTCACATCATAAAGAGTGAATTGTACTGAATAAATTTCAGAAGAAACAAACAAACCGCCGTGACATGGTGGAATACCGATTATGACAAACTAATCTAACTGTATTACAATTGAATCATGTAATCCCACTGAAGGGCATGAGGAATAAGGGAGCTGACTTAAGTAAATTATGTAATTTTTTGTGTGATAAAGGTATGTTTAAGACATAAGAAACTGCCAAGCTGTTTTTGCAAAATAACTATACTATTAGCTTTCCCTCTAATATTGTATGGAAGGCTTGGGTGCTTCACTTCCTAAACTGCAATTAATATCACCAGCTTTTGTTTTGCTGTGTTGTAAGTACCTGTGGGTTCTGAATGAATACACCAAGCATACTGGACACTGCACGAAAATGTATTCTGATAAATTTACTTCTTACAGTGATAGGTGTGGGCGATTCTGAAATGACTAAGATTAAACTAACAAGTAAGTAATGATAGCCAGGTTTTTCATGGTCTGAGAAGGAAGTTACAAACAGGAAAGGAAGAAGACTAGAATAGATTTCATGGTACTGGATGGGTATAAGACCTATTAATACTGACCCTTTTAAAAAGTTGTATATCCAGATAGATTTGGACATAACTATCAATGTGTGCATATGTTTGTGTGTGTGTGTATGCGTGTGTGCACCTGGGTGCAGATGTGTACTTTCCTAGCTTTAACCACCAAGAGATAATAAAAACAGTAATACCTACTCAAGTGACAATCACAATATTGAGAACCCAGAACCTGGTTTTTAATCTTTCTTCAGTGAAAGTACACAAGGTTTTTTGGAAACTTAAAGGACTCCCTAATTGAGCAGGGTAAGTAAAAAACAAAACTGGAGTATTTTGTAATTCCAGAAAGTAAGAAAGTGCTGAAAACAAAGAAAAGAAAGAAAAGAAAAAGAAGATAGGACCACAGAATCTCATATGCAGCTACAATTGAAACAACTTGCATGACAGAAGAAATAACTATGGTCTTAGGTTATACTTCAAATTAAAAAGAGTCAATACAGGTATAAGTAACTGAATAAACAACTAGGGAGTAGGGACAGCTCTTCCTGACAGACGACATCTAGTTAATAAATACAGGTCAGTTGAGTTCAGCTCAGTTGCTCAGTCATGTTCGACTCTGCAACGCCATGGACTGCAGGACGCCAGGCCTCCCTGTCCTTCACCAACTCCCGGAGTTTACCCAAACTCATGTCCATTGAGTTGGTGATGCCATCCAACCATTTCATCCTCTGTCATCCCCTTCTCCTCCTGCTCTCAATCTTTCCCAGCATCAGGGTCTTTTCCAATGAGTCATCTCTTCGCATCAGGTGGCCAAAGTGTTGGAGTTTCAGCTTCAACATCAGTCCTTCCAATGAACACCCAGGACTGATCTCCTCTAGGATGGACTGGTTGGATCTCCTTGCAGTCCAAGGAACTCGCAAGAGTCTTCAAGTAGTATAAGGAAAATAGGAAATCACCGCAACCATAATAATCATTGGTAAAGGCAAGATCTACTGATAGATGTTAAAAGAAGGGAACAGAAGTTAAAGAGAAACAAGATATTTGCATAACTTCAGTAGTTACTTTACAGTGTTGCTGGGGTCCAGCCCCAGCGGGGTCCGGGGGTCTTGAGGGATGGGTGGCGTCGGCGGAAGAAGAACTGAGCTGAGAAGATGTGTGGTGATGGAGCAGTCTCTCGTTTATTGTTGTTGGTTTACAGTTTTATAGCCAAAAGACATCCCCATTACATCATTACATCACCTATCATTCTATACAATTTTTTGTTTTCTACCTCCCATAGCAACCTTATCATTGAGTTCATTCCCCAAACTATCATGAAACATTCCCTTTGCAGAAGTCAGATTTTTATTGTCTTCAGTATACTTCATTCAATCATGATAAGTACATCAATCTAAGTAGAAAGATTACATTTCTCTTATCAGGTACAACTATGTAGAAGCTAGAGGGAAGGGCTTAAGCTTGAGACTGTTTATTCTAGTAACCTACTCCAGTTCTTACGAGAAAAGAGGAAAGAGGACAAAGAGACAGTTTAGAGAGAGGAAAGAGGACTAAGAGACAGTCAAGCAGCACTGCTTTAGCAATAAAACCCTATTAACCTTATAACTACTATAATGAATTCCTATGTCTACATTATCCTAAAGCAATCAATATCTCCAACTATGGCCACAATTATGAGCATTCCTAAGTCTCAATCAAGCCTGATTTCTTCAAGGAAGCGAGCCTCCTCCGTGGAGTGGTCAGGGGAGTGGGAGGTGGAAAGGTGACCCAAGTACGAGCCTTTCTGGTGGTGGCCTTGCCATGACCCCCAGAGAACTCTTGGTAAACTCCCCAGTAATTAGTAGAAGGAGTAGTAACCTATTTAAATGTCCCTTTCATTCCTCCTTAGCCCCCGGGGAAGGTGATCCACCTTCCCGGATCCTCTGGTGGACAAGGTCTGGGGGGATTATCTCAGGACAAATTCTTTCCAACTGTGACTGACCTACTGAGATGAGCCAATGTTCCAAGCATGGACAGAACTTCCAAGAAAAATACCAGGGTGGGGCTTGCCCAGGATGCCCCGATAAAGAAAGTCAGCTTTGCAATTTCTTTCTTAGTCTCGTGACCTTGTCATCTGAACAAGGGGGCATCCTGACGGCTCCCGGCACAGTGTAGAATCCTGGCAGACACTACTTTAACCATGGGATTCAGATTAGCATGACCAGTAGTAATATTCATGGGCACTGTGTGTCTTGAAATGATGCACAAAGGAGAGAACATTGCTTCTGCAGTCTTCTTCCCAATAGCATATGAATTCAATATAGATAGAAGTGAGAGAACACCAGACAAGCCCAATTTGAAAGCCATTTTACAAAATAACTGACAAGTATCCTTGTCAGAGGCAAGGAAAGATAGAAGCACAGTTACAGTATGGAGGAGACTAAGGAGACATGACAATGCAATGTGGGATCCTGAAGTGTGTTCCAGAACAGAGAAAAATACATTCATGGAAAGAGGATGAACTCCAAGCAAATTGTAGTCTAATCGTTACTATAAGTCTAATTTCTTATTTATGATAATTGTTCTATGATTATGTATGACAGTAGCATAAGAGAAAGCTGGATAAAGAGTATACTGTTTTTGAAAGTGTCGTGTAGGATGAAATTGTCTCAAAGTAAAAGTGACGTGTGCTTCTAATCAAGATAGTACTATAGAACATGTTTCAACAATCCTTCTCATCATTCTAAATCCATTTAAATAATAGGTAAAATGTAAATTATAAATGATAGTGCCAAGTCCTCCCAATATAAAAAATGAAAGTGAAAGTGTTAGTCACTCAGTCATGTCCGACTCTTTGTGACCCCGTGGACGGTAGCCCACCAGGCTCCTCAGTCCATGGAATTCTCCAAGCAAGAATACTGGAGTAGGTAGCCATAACCCTCTCCAGGGAATCTTCCATGCCCTGGTACTGAACTCAGGTCTCCTTCATTGCAGGAAGATTCTTTACAGTCTGAGCTACCAAGGAAGCCCCTCAATATGAAAGTCTCCTCACAAATCAAAAACAGAAAAGATCAGTGGTAAAGAAAGCTGAAGTCACAGACCTATTGAGTTCTGGGTCTAGAAACAGGTATAGGTGGCTAAAATAGAGCAGTGGGAAAGAACACTGCCTCAGGTGCAGTAAGACGAATCCAGACTTATCAAAATGAGGAATCAGAAAGAAGAGAGATAATGAGGAGAGATTACAAACTGCATTCTTAAACAGCTCTCTTAAACTTTCCTCCTTTATTTTCTTTACTACAAGTTATGTATACAAGCATATTTGAATCCTCAAACTTCTTTAAAGTTAGATTAGGACACCTTCTAGTAATTGAAATGAAAATGTTAGTTTTGGGTGAGGGCTTCTTGGCCCAAATATAATCTTACTAGAAGAAAATCCTTGAGTCTTTCCTGTTATTTCTGCCTTAAAACGTAACATGGTACCTGGAGTTGAAGCTGTTGTACTGAAACCATAAGAATGAAATCACACATTATGGGTGACAAAGCATGAAGACAGATAGAACCAGCTTCCTTGATGTCATCTTGGGCTTTGTAACAGCCTTGGCTTCTTGATTCTGTACATCTTATGTGAGAAAGACAACCCTTCATTTGAGCGACTATTTTCTTTGTGACTCAGCAAAATGCAATTTTAATTAGGTCAAAGAAAAAGTAACATCATGCTCATGAGATGAATATGCCAACATAATTCTAAAACATGAGCAAATCTTGTAGAGGAACAAATAAAAACCAGTAATAAAAGCATGCATTAATTCTAGAAGGGGTGAAAAAATTGAGCATCTGAAAATGTCTTCAGTATAAATATGTTCAGAATTCAAAGTGGTAACTGAAGAAATAACATCTATGAAATAATAGAACAAAAATCCATGAAATAAAAACACATAACTAAAACAAAAACCAGTAGACTAAAAAAAAACTTGATATCATAGAGAAACTTGATTTTATTAATATAAATCCTTAGCTAAGTAGGAATAGAGGGGATTTTCTTAATTTCATAAAAGATATCTAAGAAAAGCCTACAGAAACATCACATTAAGTGATGCAATATTAGAAGCATTTCATTATAAATGTGTCAATTATAAAACCATAAATGTGTCAATATCATGGGTCTTATTGATCAGAAGAAAAAATGCCTAACTTTGGTAAAAATTATTGACAGAAGTCTACCTTTAATTGCTACAAATCAAATCCCAGCAGAAATAATAAGATTATGGTCACAAAAATGAATATATGTTTGGTTAATTCAAATAGTTGGACAGTTCTTATTTAGGTTCTCAGAAAGGACTGACAAACTAGATACCAGACTAGGGTATCACCGTGGAAGGCACAGATAAGTCTGTGTATGTCATTATGTACCATCTACCACTTTTTATGTGCTAACTCAGCTACTATGCAAAGGTAACATCAATTCTTTAGGTCAGGAAACTAGAACTGTAAGAAAAAATAAGAGGAAGAATAAAAACAGAGAAACTGAAATTAATTTAATTCATGGTATTAGCAATTTTGTAACCATTTGTTTATAATCATTGTTATAATATATGATGATTTTTATCTGATTTTAAAAGCATTTAAGGAAAGTATATATACATATATATATATATATATGACTTCTTTGTTGTTGTTTAGTCTCTTAAGTTGTGTCTGACTCTTTGCAATCCCACAGACTGTATGCCTCCAAGTTCCTCTGTCCATGGAATTTTCCAAGCAAGAATACTGGACTGGGTTGTCCTTTCAGTCTACATGGGATCTTCCCAAGCTAAGGATTGAATCTGTGTCTCCTGCATTGGCAACCAGATTCTTTACCACTGAGCCACCAAGGAAGCCATATTAGGCTTATAAGGAGTGAAATTAAGTTTGTAAGCAGAGTTAAATGATTACCTTCATTTATTAATTTGTGATCTATTGAGTTATCCTGTGTAATATTTTGAGAAATATTTTTTTAAAATTGATAGGCATTAATAACAGATGGACATGAAAAGAACTGTCAAGAGAGATTTATATAGTTGACTATACTACAATTAAAATGTCTGTATGTATAAAGGTTGTTATTTTTCTTCAGTTGCTGTGTCATGTCTGACTCTTTGTGACCCCACGGACTGCAGTACATGAGGCTTCCCTGTCCTTCACTATCTTCTGGAGTTTGCTCAAACTCATGTTCATTGAGTTAATAATACCATCCAACCATCTCATCCTCTGTCTTGCCCTTCTCCTCCTGTCTTCAGTCTTGCCCAGAATCATGGTCTTTTCCAATGAATTGGCTCTTTTCATCAGGTGGCCAAAGTATTGGAGCTTCAGCTTTAGCATCAGTCCTTCCAATGAATATTCAAGGTTGATTTCTTCTGGAATTTACTGCTTTGATCTTATCACAGTCCAAGGGACTCTGAAGAGTTTTCTCCAGCACCACAGTTTGAAGGCATCACTTCTTCAACACTCAGTCTTCTTTTTGGTCCAGCTCTCACATCTGTACATGAATACTGGAAAAGCCATAGCTTTGACTATAAAGATCTTTGTTGCAAAGTGATGTCTCTGCTTCTTGATCAGCTGTCTAAGTTTGTCATAGCTTTTCTTCCAAGGAGCAAGTGTCTTAATTTCATGCCTCCAGTCACTGTCCATGTGATTTTGGTAATGAAATTCAACTCATCTTCTAAAATATATTTTAAAAGTCTCTCTTTAAAATATTTAAAAAGAAGGTAAAAGGAAACTAAATGAATCAACTGAAAAACTGATGAGAATATCATGTTTTTGAATACAAAATAAATTTATACAAATCAATAATATTATATACAAATGAGAAGCACTTAAAATATAATAGAATAAATGGTCTCACAACAGCAAAAACAAAGTAATAAAATTAAAAATAAACTCAACAAAAGTGAAAATGAAGAAAAGGTTAAAATAATATAGACAGGTAGAAATTTTATGGATATTTTTATTCTTGTATAATATGTTTTAAAGTTATAATGATTTTAATTATACTTAATTTTAATCAGGGCTTCCCTGATGGTTCAGTGGTAAAGAATCCACCTTCAATGGAGGAGACACAAGAGATACAGGTTTGATCCCTGGGTCGGGAAGATCCCCTGCAGGAGGAAGTAGCAACCCACTCCAGTATTCTTGCTGGGAAAATCCCATGGACAGAGAAGCCTGGCAGGCAACAGTCCATGGCATCACAAAGAGCTGGACACGACTGAAGTGACTGAGCATAACAATTTTAATTAACACATTTAATATATCCAAATAAAATAACAAAATAGTTTTGGACATAGATTATTTAAATTCAAAATTGCAAATATAGTTGGAAAAGCTGTAAGAATAAGTATAATGGGAGGGGACCAACTCCATGAAAAATTTAAAAAATTCTATACAACTATGCTAATCATGGTATATATAAAATCAAATAGAGAGTCCAGATATTGACACTAATTATTTATTTCATAATTGCACATTGGTTAGAAGTATTATTTAGTACTTATAGCAGGGATTACTGGCTAGCCATATGCGGGGAGGGAGAAACCCTTGTATTCTAACGTCATTTCCTAAGGGAGATTAGTTTCAGATGACTTACAATTATTATATAAAAAATGAAACTGTAAAAGAAATAACAAAGCATATTATATTTTCTTATGGTCTTGAAATGGGATAGCCTCTCTAGGCACAAAAGTAAATTGAAGAGTCATAAATGAAAAAGTGATCATTCTGATTGTGCAAAAATTAAAATTGTTCAGAAAAAAAAAACTAGAATCTAGTCAAAAGAAAACACACGGTCTATTTTATTCACTTTCATAATAATGAGTGTCCATAAATCAACAAGGTCCCAGAAAAATTATGTGTCAAGGATAATTCAGCACCAGAAAATACACTGATTTTTAAATGTTTAAAAATATGTTCACAGTCTTGATAATAAAAATAAAAATTAAAACAACACTATTTTACCCATACTGTATTGATTAGACTTTTTGAAAACCCTCATTCTCATACAATTCTGTAGATAGTTTAAATTGGAGCAATCTCTTGAGATAATAATTTGGTAGAGTATATTAACATAACAACATATATACCTTTGATTCAGCAATTTTACTCTAGGAATTTATCCAACAGTTATATTCTAAAAAGAATATATATGTGTGTATATATATGTCAGTATATTCTGCAGCATTGTCTGTCTCATCAAAATAATATAAATAGCCTTGATGTCCATTATTAGGTAGCCAGGAAAATCAACTGTGCTACATTCATACAATGAATGACGTATAGTCAGGTAAAAATATTTTTTATTAGACTGAATGATACTTGAGTTATTTTCTGATAGGCACAGCTCTAGGTACTGGGATTTAAATGATGATAAGAATAGAATCCCTGCTGTCAAGTAGTTTTTATTCGAATAGTGGAAGACAGGCAATAAGAATATAAATAAATCAATTACTCTTAAAAGAAGATCATCTTAAACCTGAGAATTTCTATAGAAAAGACGAAACAGGGCGAAACTAAGATGGCGGAGGAATAGGACGGGGAGAACACTCTCTCCCCAATAAATATACCAAAAGAACTTTTAAAGGCCGAGCAAACTCCAAAAAACAGGAACTGAATGCTGGCAGAGGACATCGGGCATCTGGAGAGGCGACCCAGTGCCGACGTGAGGAGGTAGGACAAAAGAAAGAAAAGAAAAAAAAGTAGAGGGAGAGACAAAGAGCTGGGGATGGGTTCCGTCCCGGAAGGGGAGTCTGGAATAAAGAGGAAAAAAAAAAAAAAAAAAAAGAGGAGAAAGGTTTCTGAATACCAGGGAGCATTCTCTCTGGCAGATCTGCGGTGGATCTTGGAGAGCAATATAGCTGAGAGCAGAAGCAGATTAATAGCTAAGCCCTGCAAGGTTCGTCTCTGGCTACAAGGAACAGCCGAGAGCCGCAGCACAACCGAAGCAGACTGCTCCTGCTCAGGGAGGGGCGGGCCGCGGGCTCAGGGAACGGAGCAGCCTGAGGGACCTAACCTTCCAGGAAAAGCTCCCTCTCCCCCCCAGGTCCGTGCACAAAACAAAGGGTGGTGAGGAGTCAACAGACAGGCTGGGCAGCTGCGGGCTGCGGACCGGCCCAACCCCCGCCTGAGAGCAGTGGGCATAACCCAGCCCCGGGGAGGCTAACCAAGACTTCTGGGGATTCTGGTCAGATCGGTGCTGTATACACCTTAGAAGGAGTGCTCAGCTGCACGCCGAGAAAACAGAGCGGCCGGGCCCCACTCCCCAACTGTGCTGGGCTGACAACAGAGAGCCTGAGCAGAGGAGGCGGGGAAGCCCTCTCACCAGGAGCCGGGCAAACTCCAAAATTAAATCTCTGCCGGTAGATCAGACTGCATAGAAAAGAGACTGTAGGACTGTGAGAAGGACAAGCCTAACCAAGAAGGCCTGCTTAGCTGCACGCTGAGAACAGACTGCATAGAGAGCGGCTGGGCCGGGGGAGGGGAGAAGCCCCACTCCCCAACTGTGCTGGGCGGACGACAGAGAGCCTGAGCAGAGGGGGCGGGGGAAGCCCTCTCACCAGGAGCAGGGCAAACTCCAAAGCGCTGAATAGACACTTAAAAGACCAGCAGACAGAAGACGCTAGCAGAACAGCTTTGAAACAGACAGGAGAAGCAAATTAAAGCCCTGCAGGTGGCGATAACTGCATAGAAAGGAGTCTATAAGTCTGTGAAAAGGAGAAGCCGGACCAGGGAATCATCTGAAAATCTACAGACCCTTCCCTTCACCGAATGCACCAGCACCAGAGAAAGCCTTCATTATAACTGTACTAGGAACATCTTTTAAATTTTTAAAACTTTTATATATATATATATTGTTTTTTTTT